>JAGGAV010000139.1:0-32238 GCA_017657295.1 Termitomyces sp. DKA64 | reverse complement strand
TATTACCTATGTTCTCATGTTTGTTATATCTCTTGTGTCTCTGTCTTCTTGTTCTGTATTGTCTCATTGAATCTTATCATCCCAATCTCATCTTTCTCAAATCTTATCAGTTCCAATCTTATCAGTTTCCATTTTCATCTCCAGTCTCTCATCTGTTTCCTAAGTCTCATCTCATCTTGCTTTCCTCAGTCTCTTACCTTGTCTTGACTCCCCAGTTATATTCGTCCTCATTATCTCAACTCTATTTCCACACTCATAAAAATCCCCAAAACTCTGCACCCTCAACTTGGAGTCCAACCCTGAGTTCACCAAGCCTTTGATATCTCATCTCTGGAGCTCCATACCATACTCATCCCCCCTTGTCTGCTACTCCTGCTCCTTTGTCTAGCCCACCAGAGTACCCCAGACCTCCCTGGACCACCACTACCACCTTTGTTCACCCTGTTTCACTCTTCCAGAGCTCACCAGAGCCAGGGATCATGAGTGTAGATGTCATGTCTGCCTAGTAAGGGACTTGCCCAGTATAGCTGAGCCCCCAGGTTAGTGGAACCTGACAAGCATAGCCATAGATGTAGTATATAAGCCAGTTGCAAGGATAGAATATCCTTTGACCAATCAATAGCAGCATCTACCAGGTCTATCCACTTGATCAATTGTGAGCTCCCTAGCATTGTCCAACTCTGTCTCCACCCAGCTTTGACCCTCATCAGCTGCTTGCCTATGTTAGCACTCACTTGCCACTCACTTGTCTCTTGGCTCTTGCATTGCATGGTAGGAGTATTCCATTCCCTCACAACCTCCTCCTCAACCTGCACCTATTCCATATCAAACAAGCTGAGTCCCCAACATGCCCACACTGCCTGGGTCTTACAGTCAAGAACATTTGCCATTTCCTGCTTGAATGCCCACAGTATGACTATGAACAACATGTTCACCTGGTCCACCCACTCAAACAGAAAGCTGAGTCATTTCAGACCCCCTTGTTTTCAGTAGCTGGTCTTAGGCATATTTTCAGGCACATCAAGGCCACAGGCTGCTTCTAAAACACCCTAGATTCCAAGTCTCATCAGCCACTAAACTCTAGGGACCCTCCCTAGCCCTGAACCTGGCACAGTCTCTTTAGTTTCAATGCCCAACCCACATGCTGCTGGCACAGCAAACCCACACTTTATTCTAAAATCTATTTTATTAATTGTGGCACTTGGCTCTAGGCCTGCCAGGCTACTAACATCTTTTAGCTTAGGTATGGACTATGGCCCTGATGCTTGTCCCATACCTGCCCACTTCCATGGGCATCCACCAAAAGTACACACCCCACCACACTAGCTCTATTGCCAATTTGGGGATTACCCAGGGGGCATGGTCTCAACAATATTTGGAAGTGTTGACCTGCTCATTCCCCACATATGTGGGGGGTGAGGGACTCTGTGGCCCTTGTAGTCATTCAACCTGTTTGTAGTACCATGCAACATGGGTTTCAAGCATCCCAGGCACATAAGCATTGATTTAAAAAAAAATCCCTTGGTGATATTAGAGTCAATGATGGCAACAATACAGAACACTAGCAATTGATCCATGATGCCTGGCTGAGAACAAGAGGAAATCTATCAAGCTGCATCACTGCATCATGATATGTAGGTGTATTCAACCAAATATAGGTAATGGCCATCAATGTAGAGATCCCACTCATGATGAACAGCATTGTGTCACTACATACAGTTACTATAAAGGGATGTCAGCTGGTGGATAGTCCAAGCCAAGCTTGCCACTCATGACCTGACTCTCCAGTCAAGAGGCAAGCAATGAGTGAACCAGCCAGAGGCATGGCAGGCAAGAGGCAGGTGGCAATCAGAGGCAAAGGTGGAGGGTAAGGCAGAAGGCAAGGGGCTGCACTGGCTGAGCTCACAGTTATGTGTGTAAAGAAACCCAAAAGCAATGCTATTGTCTGGACTGAGAATATCCTATCCCCAGGTCTCCTATTTATACTACAGGACTACTGGATGACTAAGTATCTATGACTAAGCCTAAGGGCCACTGATTATAGCCTAATGACAAAGCAGAGGCTGATGACTATGAACTACTGACTAATCAGGTCTGGTAGTAGAAGGATCAATGATAGACAACAATATATCATGTGCCAAGTATGATATACCCATTAGGCCTGGGCCAAGATGGCAAGGGAGTAAGGAGGGCCAGGCAGCCTGGAGGTTGGCTAGATGGAGGTGCCAATCCCCACAGGCTAAGCCCAGCAAGAATGGGACAGCTGGAAGACTAGTCTCCTTTTTTTTTTGACTCCATTATCTGCTGGGGCCTTGCCCTATGTCAGATTCCACTACCACTGGCATATCTATGTAAAATAAATTTCCACATCTTTTGGATGTTTGCTGAAAGCTTTGATGATGTAGTGCAATGGTACCCTGTGTCTGCCCACAAAGCATGCTGCCCATCACATGGGTTTGTGTAGTGGGTGCATTTGAGGTACCATTGCTATTCTGGCCTCTGCTCTGATGCAAATTTTTAGAATCCTGAGTTCAATAAGCAAGAGTCTTGCATGCACATCAAGTAGATCCATCAGTGTAGTCCTCAGTGCCCCTGTGATCTGCAATGCTCCCCATATTCTATACCCTTGCCATCTTCACCATGTACCCTTTGAACCCCTTTAATATCCTGCCATCCACTTCAATGTCTGGTGTACACCACATGTTCACAGCATATAGCATTGCTGGCACTACCACTGCCTCATACAGTTTCCTTGCAAATGCTCCTCCCATCCCCCCATTTACCTTTACCAGCCACCTCATCTGCATTGTCAATGCTGTTCTCTTGCCCTGTGCATACATTGCATGTTCCTTGAAGCACAGCTCTTGGTCTACTAGCATGCCTAAGAACTTGTGGACTGGTTCTACCTTTATGCTGGTTCCAGCAATGGTGATGGTTGGTCTCCTTGCAGGTCTGGACTTCTTACAATTGCATGGGTCTTTCTCTTGTTGCCTAGTGAAGCCCATCCTAACAAACTTGCACATCTCATCAATGGAAAAGTGGTCTTTTGCCCATTTTCCTGCCCCCTTCTGCCTCTCCATCAACTCTCCTTGCCACCTCCTCCATGTTGTCTTCCTCTGCCACCACTACTTCATTGTCAGCAAAAGATGTTGCCAGTTTCCCATCCTCCTTCTTTGCCCCTTCAATCTGTTCCATGTTGTAAAATTGTAGCAGAGGCCTGATGTGTTGCACCTCTGATCCAGGCCACTGTTCACTGGGATCAACCTGGACATGTAGTCATCAAAGGATATGACTGTCCTCCTGCCTGCTAGCTTCACTTCAAACCATCTCACTGCTTGGTCTGGTACTCCCCACATCCTCATGTCATATGCCAGGTCAACTAGTCCCTTTACATCACCCCCCCCTCAAGGTCTGTCAACCCAACAGACACAGCTTTGGGTGGATAGGGAGCATCATTCAAGGGTGCAAACATAGCAGCCTGAGTGGAGTAGGGTGGGCTGAGCAGTCAAGGCTCAATGGAAGGAGTGTGGTGGTTTAAGCCAGATCATAGTTGTAGAGTGCCATATACATAGTATAGAGGTGGTGGCAGTAGAGGGTTTGGTTGACAGCTGGCCAGTGAGGAGGTGACCAACAGGCCACAGCAAGCAACAAGCAAGTGGAAAGTAGCCCAGCATAAAGCAGCAGCAGGCAAGCAGTGAGTGAGGAGCAAGCCATAGAACAAGTGGCAGCATCAATGAAAGGCAGAGATGTGCAAAAAGTCAGAGGCCAAGTGCATGGGTGGTTTTCCAGTGCTAGGAAGAGGCCAATATGCCTAGGGACCTGTGAGCAGCAGTGGGCAACAAGTGAGTGGCAAGCAGGCCAGCATAAAGCAGCAGCAAGCAAGCAACAGGCAAGGGGCAACACTGCTATCCAAGGTATGGGGGTGGAGCACATAGAGTGGCATGTCAAGGCAGTAGAGTGGGGTTATGTTGGGCTAGGGCAAGTAGAGGGTAGGGTTGATGGAGTGGGCTAGGGAGGGGTGCTGCATAGGAGTCTGTAAGGAGACATTGGCCATGGATAGTCCAAGCCAAGCCCACCATTCATGATCTGACTCTCCAGTCCAACAAGCAAACTGGCCAGGCATGGTGGGCAAGAGGCAGGCAGCAACCAGAGGCAAAGGTGGAGGGCAAGGCAGAAGGCAAGGGGCCACACTGGCTGAGCTTACAGTTATGCTAGTGAAGAAACCCAAAAGCAATGCTATTGTTTGGATTGGGGATATCCTATTCCCAGGTCCCCTATTTATACTACAGGACTACTGAATGACTAAGTACCTATGACTAAGCCCAGAGGCTGTTGACTATAGCCTAATGACAAAGTGGAGGCTGATGATTATGAACTACTGACTAATTGGGTCTGGTAGTAGAAGGATCAATAATATGCACCAAAATATGATATACCTGTTAGGCCTGGGAGCTAAGACAGCAAGGGAGTAAGGAGGGCCAAGTGGCTTGGAGGTTGGCTAGATAGAGGCACCAATCCCCACAGGCTAAGCCCAGCAAGGGTGGGACAGCCAAAAGACTAGTCCCCTTACAGTTACACCCCTTACAGTGCACACTACATTCCCTAAGCACTACAGATATGATACTGTCCTTATCCTGTGTGACTGATCCATTCAGGGCATGTTGCTTGTGGTATGATAATTGCTTCACAACTCAAGAGACCACTTTCCCAATCCAAAGGCAGGCATTTTAGAAAATTCAAGTACCTTTTAATAATATGGCTAGAAATTTTGCAGCAAAAAAACTGAGCTTTGTCAAAAGTCCATATGTTGATACAATGATACTAGTACAGAACTAATAAGGATAATCATAGCCAGCAATGCCCTCACTGGTATAGCCACCTCCAACAGCCAAGTCACACTTAGCTGCAGACATCATATAAAAATGATCTCTGCCACACTGGCTGTAGAGTCTGTAGAACAGCACACCTCCACAGTTCACATTTAGATAGATGTACCCAGCAATGCCTTCAGAATTGTAGTCAAGGCCTATGGCTGAGTTGCACTCAGCTATACTGGTGGTTTAAAAATGGTTAGAGGCAGAGGGGCTGTAGAGGTGGTAAAGGGGGACCTGTGGCAGGCTGAGAGTTGGGGAAGATGTAGCTGGAGATGCCTTTGTGAGTGTAGCTGAGGTTTGTGGAAGAGTGTGCTTCATTGGTGCTGAGGGTGTAAGAGTGGTCTATGATGGCACTATTGTAGAGACAGTAAAAGGGATGGGCATTGGCAGGGTTGGCACAGGAGGCAGCAGCAAGCAGACTTGTGGCAGCAAGAGCAGCAAGGGCAAGAGTGAGTCTCATAGGGGCTTAGGACATTTTGTGCTGTATTTATGAAGAGTGGTGGTGAGACAGGGATAGACTGTGGTGAGACCAGTGTAGTTAGACCAATGTGCGAGACAAGGGCATGCATGTGGCAGCAAGTGCTGGATACTATGTGATGTCTGTGTGCATTAGTAAAGTGGGCAAGTAGGAGTGGAGGGGTTGCCCAGGATTAATTTGGGCACAACTTTAAATCCCCACCTTTCCCTCATTACCTCTTTCAATATCAAATTCACCCTTCACATTCACTGTTTCTTTCTCTCATTATTCTCCTTACATATATTACTAGTGAGCATGGTTAGGGATGACTCCATTGGACTCACACTGTGCTTGCAAATAAGCCTTCAGTAGTTTCTTTACATGTTGACTCACACTGTGCTTGCAGCACCTGTGCAATTAATCATATGCCCACATTACATCACATGCCTTTTTGCATTTTAGTCCTAGGTGGCCTCCTAGTCCATGCCTTCACAGCCATCAAGGGCACCAGACAGTCATTTCAGTAGAGCTATATCTACACCTTCTGCTC
Source organism: Termitomyces sp. DKA64 (assembly GCA_017657295.1). Lineage (NCBI taxonomy): Eukaryota > Fungi > Basidiomycota > Agaricomycetes > Agaricales > Lyophyllaceae > Termitomyces > Termitomyces sp. DKA64. The sequence goes on along the minus strand of JAGGAV010000139.1, from coordinate 26,357 downwards.
CCCCTGCATCCATGATGTCTGCAGAAGCATCAGTCTCAGTTAAGGAGTTCACAGCCCTGCACAAATCTCACTCACAACTCCATGCTATGATGACCAAACTTCTGACAACCATCTCATCCATGTCAAATGCCCCCACACCATTGCCAGCAATAATTCTTCAGCAGCCCACAACAGCTGTGCTGCAGCAGGTAACAAGCATGTTTGTCCCTCCCATCCCAGGCACTGGAATCAACAGTGCATCCACAGCACCCACTACCCTTTGCACTCAGTTCCTCAATGTTGATGTGGTGGTAATAACAGCTATCATTATGCACAGTTTGAGGAGGTGGACCTTCACAAGCTCAACCCAACAAACCAAGACAAGGAGACTGCCTACACCTTCAATGGCACCACCAACTAATTTGAGGTCAGCCATTGTTCAGCAAAAGGATGCAAAACTCCCTTTACCATCCCAATCCCCCTCCAAACCTACTTTGATATCCTCTCATTCCACATCAACAATGCTGCTGCCACAGGAGCATTTTACTGCTACACAGTCCACCTCCTGAAACTCATAGCTGAGTATGAATGGTCAGCCATCTATGACTATCACACAATCTTCTTCAATTGTTGCAGGGCAGAGATGGTTGCAGGCAACTTTTTGCAGTGGGGATGGCAAGACAATGATCTCCTCTCAGAGCACATCTATGGTCATCAGAAGGTCATTCCCACAAAGCAAGGAAAGGGACACTCAGTGAACTGCACACCTTCTAACCCCAATGAAGTCTGCTGCAAATTTGATGACAGTTGGTGCCTCACAAGCCCATGCCCATGAGGCCACCCACATGCATGTGCCACATGTGGGAAATCTGGCCATAGTAAACACCAGCACAAGGATTAGGCCTTGGGCTGGGCAGGTCATCAGCTTGATGCCTCCCCAAGCCCAACCTCTGATCTTCACATTATGTCTACTGGCCCCAAATACCTGCTACCACTCAATCATACTCTTTCATTGCCTCCACCCTACCCCAACACTGCATCACATGCCAACCTCCCATTCAACACCCTTCTACAACCCCCTTGTAAACCCTCATCTCTCAACAAGACAGCATAAGAATACTACTTATAAGGTTATCCCAACACTATGCTTGCATCTACTTTATTGCATATAATATGTTTCAGTGCTAAACTGGGCTTCCCTGGCAATTGATCTGTGAGACAATGCTGTGTCAACTTTAAGTCCACCACAGCTGATCTGTCCATTGTTGAGACCCTCTCCTGTGACATTGCCACTCAAATGGCTAGTGGCCACACATGAGGGCCCTTTGATGTGGCTCTGTTCCCCAACTTCTGGGCATCTCCCATCAGGGCAGTCACCCATAAATTCTCCACAAGAATCTGATGCTTACACCACCTATCATGGCTGGAAAGCACCTTGGCCTCACTTTCCAACCCTCTAAAATTGTTGGACCTGACACATTTATCAAATTCCCTGGCCTGAAACTCAATTCCATCACAATGGAGATCTGCCTCCCCCAGGATAAACTCACCTATCTCTGTGATCTCATCTCAGGGTGGCTTAAATGCTGGCATTGCACACACCATGACTTGGACAAGCTCATTAGCTTTCTCCAATTTACTTCCCAAGCTATACCACAGCATGAGCTTTCCTCAGGGGCCTTTACAATTTTGCAGCTGCCTTCCCCAAATCCCCCTTTGCCTCACAACATCTCACCAAGGCAGCATGCAAAGACATCAGATAGTGGTTGACATTTGCACCAGGATGGAATGGTATTTGCCTCATTTGCACCCATGAGATGGACTGTCAACATTTTCACAGACATGAGTGGTGCAAAGGGCCTCAGAGGCCGTTTTGGAACAGAATGGTTCTCTGCATGCTGTTCTTGCTGTCTTCACCAGAAACACATCCAGGTAAAGGAAATGTTTGCTGTTATCTATGCTGTTTTGTGCTGGGGCAACTCTCTCCAAGGGTCTCATGTTATCTTTCATGTTGACAACAATGCCATTACAATGTGATTTACAACAAGACAATTAAAACCATGCCAATCATGAGCCTCATCCATCAATTGATAGCCCTAGCCTGCTGCATTGACTTCTCCTTTTCTTCTGAGTGGTTACCTTCTGTAAAAAATTCTGTTGCTGACACTGCTTCTCATTTTTCCTTCTCCTGCATGTTCACAATTGCCCCTTGGCTCAACAAGAAACCTACCTTGAAACACCTCAAAATTTGTGGTACCAACAAAACTGCCACCACCCCCCACCTGTTGCCTTTTATCTTTGGCATGGACTCACAGCAAGCACTAGGCAAACCTACTTGACAGGTCAAAAACAATTCATCCTCCATGTTCAACTCATCAACTTATACAATGCTGATGGCTCTATCCTCCCTGCTTCCCAGGCAGCCATCCTCTCATAGGTTACAAGCCTTGGCAGCAGAGTGCAATGAAAAGACTTGGATATAGGCAATCTGTGGCAGACCAGTCAGAGAGAACCAGAGACAGGGATGGTAAGAAAACAGTGACAAGCACATATACAGATGACACATTGGGAATGTCATCATCTAAAGAAGAGGCAGAGGGTATGTAGAGGTTTGAAATTAAGAACCTAGAAGAGCTGAGGTTTGTTTTTGGCATTTACATTACTGATGACAGGGCCCAGAGAACTATCACACTGGACCAGAAAGAGTATCTCAAGAGGACAGTGGAGAAGTATGGGATGAGTGACTGCAAACCAAAATACACCCCACTGCCACCTGGGATTGTACTAAGCCAAACACAGTCACCATCAACTGCTGAAGACCATGCATATATGCAAGACAAGCCCTATATAAATAAAGGTGCTCAGCTCCTTGATGTATGTGCAGATTGGGACAAGGCCAGACATAGCATATGCAATTACCTCTCTCAGCAGGTTCATGTCAAAACCTGGGAAACCACACTAGCTTGCACTGCTCCATGTTATGCATTATATTAAGGCTACACTGCACTACAAAATACAATATGGTGGCATTGGGTTTGACAACTACATACTGCACACATATTATGATGCAGACTTCATCACAAACATCAACACTAGGAATTCAATCTCAGGCAAAGTGTATATCCAAGCTGGTGGACCAACCTGTTGGAGTGCAAAGTTCCAGGATAGAGTATCAACATAAAGTAAACCTGACCCATCCAGTTGAGGGATACCCCCTCTGTCCTGCAATTTCCAGGATTGGTAACTATGCACTCATGATGTTTCTTCCCAACCCATATCAAATTTGGGCTCAAAGGCTTCATGCCAAGATACTGCCACTACTGGGGGTCAATCTGCTGCCACCTGTGTTGGTCAGGTTTACTTTATGTTGAGAGACATTCCACAAAGCTGCACAGCTTAATGGAATGTCTCTCAATGCAACATCAACCACTAAAGCTGAGTACATTGTGCTTGGTTGAGCAGGCAAACAAATACAGTGGATGTACATGGCCTTCAGGGAAATCAGACATGGTGTAGCATAACCAGCAAGCTTACAAGGAGACAACAACAGGTCAATAGTGATAACTGAGAACAAAGGAAGTCATGACAGAGTCAGCATATAGATGTTTGGAACCACTTCATGCATCATGCAGTTGAGGAGGGAAAAATAGAGATCCAATACATACCGAGCACCGGAAACCTAGCTGACTTGTTTACCAAGCCACTGCTGTGCCCTCAACACCACAAGCTGTGTAGTGTCCTCCACTTATGCACCAACTGAGGGTGTCGCAAGCCAGGTGGAGTGTTGAAGGAGGACTCGCGATATGCGTCAGGACACGTGCGTAGGCAACGTGTGACATAAGGAGATCGAGGAGAGGAGAAAAAGAGAGGATGAAGTATATAGCGGACGGATATATGCCGGAAGCGGAATTCGGGACAACCTCAGTCGTTACTACACCGACTGAGGCATGTCCTATATTGATGAGCACCGACTCATACTGATATACTAGTAGTCCTTGTATTTAACAGGTACTATCAGTCATTACTACACCGACTGAGTCCTTGTATTTAACACCCATAACCTTCACTTTTTGCTTGTGTGCCAAGACAAAGTGGGAAGAGGGAGCCCTCCATATGGTTGAGGGGTTGATGAGTGAGTTACCATATGGTACACGATCCTTGCCGTGCTGCGCCGTCGAAGCATCAGAATTTTTCTAGCGAGTCCATACAGTCTTTGAGGACCCATTTCATGATCTCGCCTCGCCCACCGTAAATATATCAATCAACCACTTCAATACACCAGCCACTACCGACCCACAAACTCGGAATGCCGCGCCACTATCAAGATGGATCAATCTCCTTTGGAAACCCTCTCAGAGAAAATCATCGATACTCCTTGGCCAACACTCAAAGCACTACTCACTACAAATTACAGTACCGCAAGATCTGCTGTTATCATGCAGTCCCACTTGTATCAAATAAGCGCGAGTCGTCGAGTATCAGTTTCTCCTTCTAACAAAACCTTACCTGGATTGGCTGTGTTCCGTCTCACGTTGCCGACCCCATATCAACCCCACAGCCCTCATCCTGTGCGCCAAGACGAAGCTGGAAGGGGGATTCTATGAGTCCTGCATATGTACGGTGGTTAAGGAGGTGATGGCAGGGTCAAGTGAGTTACCATGCGGTATATGGCTATTCATCATGCTGTGCCATCGGAGGATTGGAAATTTCCTAGTTGACGGATCAAGTACCCGACGGCTCCATATCCGCAAGCCACTACCGACCCACCTCTGTAATCAATCAGTATGGATTATATGAGGCTATTTCGCTAATATTCCACTGGATGTTCAAAATCAAGATACATACGACTTGAACTTGATGTTTGCATTATGAGCATGTCCGAATAAGTTGATTTCGCGAGTGTGAAAGGTGCTTACTTAATGCCAGTGGATCCTGAAGCTGTGGACGCTGCAAAGTGTTTTGGATGCGTAGTGCTTACAGGTAAAGTATTGTGGCACTGTAGACTGATCTCTACCGAGTAAAGTCGACGGTACTTGAGTCAAACGAAGAAACTCGGAGAAATGGGGTTCCCATCAAGACGGATGGAATGAAAAACCAGGTAACGGTGTAACTAGGGGAATATGAAGTACACTGATGATCCAAGTACTCAGGTCTCTGGAGAGGATCTGGAAGTGTGAATAGACCATGATTGATGACTCGGATAGCCGGAATGCACGTGGAACCTCCGCAGAAGAAATGTTCTACTACGTTGAACACGACTCTATCTAGGCGACTTCAGACGACTGTCGCGGTAACCTTGTGGAAGTTCCGAGGGATACAATCGACTTTTCTTGTTTCGTCGTCAATGGAGAATGATGATGGATGAGGAGGAGGTAGCAACAGTTGACTTGTGATGATCACGCCCCGCATCATGTTAAAAGTGCCTCCGACCTTTTCATTTCACCCATTCCATTTCTTCTCAAGTCGGTGTTGCTGGCCAATACCGTCTTCATAGTTCAGAATCTTCGAATTGTCTGCGACAATGAAATGTTACTACATCCTCACGCTCTTTTTCTACCTCATCTCTCTCGCTGCTGCTGCCCCCGTCGCAGGTGGCAGCGGCACACCATCAAAAGACAAAGGGAAGGGCCGAGCCGTCGATCCCCCGATTGAGCCTCCTGGACGACCAAACACACCCACGCCCGAAACCGATCCTTCCGTACCTCTGCCGGGACGTACAGGCCTCCACCACGATCCCAACACAAACATAGTGACAGCGTATTATGGTGACGACAACTTACCAGAGCACATGGGTCATTTGCAACGGAACCAGGCTGCATTTCCTCACAATCGCAACCCGATGTCACTTGCCGGGAATAGCGATCAGAACAGGGAAAACGCCTTGCACAACGTTCCGCTAGCACCCAAACAGCCTGGCTCTGGAGTATCCAGGGTTAGAGATGAAAAGATGCCCGCTATGTTGAATAACCCGAATCACGCGACTTCTACGACCGTTGAGTATCTGCCCGAGTCAGAATCCAGTGCGTAATTGAACGGATTGCAAAGACCAACCACCGACTTTATTTCATCCCCTTTTTATATAGACAAGGAAGGTGGATTATTGCGAAAATTCAAAGGAAAGATCGAAGAAGCAGGTCCAAACGCCAAAGGCCAACTGCGACCAAATCCTGGCTGGCTTCCCCTCCATCCTGATCAACGCCGTGGCCACGAGGCACCCGCACGTTTGAACAGCCAGACCAAAGTTCCTCCTAAACCGGATGCCGAAGTCAAGAAAAAAAATAAAGGACCCAGCACAAGTAAAACACCAGCTAACACGAAAGCCCATGGAGGATACACGCCCACCGTGGGTCAAATGGCACTTCGTCACAGGAAAGGCCAAGCCCCGCCTCCTCCCCCTCCTCCGAAGGAGAAAAGGCCAACAAAGGGAGGCCCCAGCGCTCTAAGACCAGGAGCCGTAGCACCCGCAGGGCATATCTGGAAGCCTTCAGACGGGTCCAAGACCCCTTCCCACTTCGGCGCACCCGGTCACCTAGTGGGGGCTGATCAAAGGCACCCACCCCGCCCACAGAACCATGAGCACTACATGAAGCAGCTTCAAGCGAAGAAAGATAAAGAAGCCAAGCAACAAAAGGCAAAATCATCGTCACCCAAACCTCAACCTAAGCCTGACCAGAAGGGCAAGGGCAAGTACGCGGCAAACCTCGCCAAGTTCAACGCAGAATTTGGTCATGCGAGGCCGGGGAATGGCGCGGGAAGGGCACACGAAGCTCCTGGCCGAATGCAGACACGTCCTCCACCTTCGAGTTCGAGCTCCAAGCCAGCATCGTCGAAAAGTTCCCACTCCGACTTGAAATCAGTACACAAGCCAGCATCGAAGAAACCATGATCCCAGGAATCAGCAGCTATTCGGTGGCCGGAGACACGACCAGTGATGTTAAAATTCGATTCTCGTTCCCACGACTTGTCATTTATGCAATTAGGCCGAGTGAAGAACCATCAATCAACAGTTTTCACATGTTTTTAACATTTTTTCACATCTGAGGCCTTGAATGCACCATGTGATTCTTGCGAAAAATTCAGAGAAAGGACAGAAAACATCAGAACAAACGACTTGGTCATTGGGGCTTTCTAATGGCTTATTCTCAAATGGTCTCTGTTGACCAACAGAAGAAACTACTAGATGCTCATCATGAATTTCCTGCAATGGGCTTGGCAGAATTGACAGTACTCAGCATTGCTCACCGGCCTGCTCAATGAAGACAGCATCTCACCTGCAGAGATGAATATCAAGTGCCTAGGGCTGAATGGTCCAAGCCCATGATCCATATGGTCCTGCCATGACAGTAGATGCAGCTACTGCTGATGGTGGTCAGGCTATCAAATCCACCACTCCAGCAGGTCCATTGGGCAGGCATGATGATTGGAGCATGTTGGCTAAGGTAAACAGATGATTTTGAGAGGGAATGGGCAGTAGAGAAGGCAAGGAAGTCTTGAGCACAACAGTTTCGACGCAAATTGATGTCATGATAGAATTTTTCACAGAAAACCTTGTGAAAAATACTCTCGCATGAGAGGTGGTGAATCTCACATTTTCACACTGACCAAAACATTTTCGACCCAGCCCTGATTGATGTCATAATAGAATTTTTCAAAGCGTGTGAAAACCTTGTGAAAAATACTTCGCATGAGGGGTGGTGAATATCACATTTTCACACTGACCAAAACATTTTCAACGCCCTGATTGCAATTGTCCATTCGGATATTGGACGTGTGAAATGGAATTTCTCGTCTGATAAAGATCATGATTACCCACGCCTGTGGCAGCGACACAGTGCATTGCCAAAAATAGCGGTAATTCCGCAGCGGACGTTCTTGGTACGAGACTAGAGATATCGATAGCATGCGAATTCATACAGAACGCGGAAAACGCATATATGAATGCCACAGCACCAGGTGTAAGAATCTGTCATATATACATAGACATCCATTTCCGTCAAAAACTTTCAGTGCTCTACCAATTCTGAAAATCCCTCCACGCTTGATCCAACTTGACTTCGCCAAGTCCATTCTCCATGTACAACCCTCCATTCATCGCCAACTTTAGATTTTCCTTTGTCATAGTGACGCCGCTGCGCATGAAATTGCCCATAACGCCCTCCTCAATTGACTGGCCTTGAAGGTCACAAGCGATCGCATTGAGCATGGCCACGTCAAACGTGCACCGGAGCGAGTGTATGACTCCCGGAGGGGAATCCCTGTTAGAAACGAAAACACAGCTGTCGTCCTCTGGGCTCTCGTTATCAAGCACCAAAAAGCAATGATTCATAAACTCTTTTGGACATGGCTGAGTGACATTGGTGTGGAACCAATCAGCGACTTGTTGGAGAGTGTGGCCGAGAAAGGCTGTAGGAGACGAGGCGGGGGGAAATTCCTTGGTGATATTAGAGATATCCTTGGTATCAACGATGGCGATGTCGTCGGATGCGACAGGCTCTTCGGCGCCAAACTCGGACTCGTAGTCCTCGATGCCTTCCCCGAGTTTCTCTAGGGTCTGTGGAGGATGCTTAGAACAGGGCCAATGGGCACTCGGTTGTGATCCAACTTACGTCGGTAGGGATATCGGCAATACAGAACACTAGCAATCGACCCATGATGCTCTACTGGGAACAAGAGGGAAATCTGTCAAGCTGCATCGCTGCATCATGATATGTAGGTGTGTCCAACCAAATATGGGTAATGGCCGTCAACGTAGAGAGCCCAGCGTCGCATCACCACAGACAGTTACGCCCGTTACAGCGCGTAACTACGTTCGCTAAGCGCTACGGATATGATACTGTCCTGATTCTGAGCGACTGGTCCATTCGCGGTATGTGGCTTTCAGTGCGCTGATTGCTCTACAACTCAAGAGCCCACTCTTCCCAACGGCGGGCATGTCATTTCAAATACCTTTTAATAATATGGCTAGATACTTTGCAGCACGAGCTTTGTCAAAAGTGCATGTTGATACAATGATACTAGTACAGAACTAATAAGGATAGACATAGCCAGCAATGCCCTCGCTGGTATAGCCACCTCCAACGGCCGAGTCGCGCTCGGCTGCAGACGTCGTATAGAAATGATCTCTGCCGCTCTGGCTGTAGAGTCTGTAGAACGGCACGCCTCCACAGTTTGCGTTCGGATAGATGTACCCAGCGATGCCTTCGGAATTGTAGCCAAGGCCTATGGCAGAGTTGCGCTCATGATTGGGGTTTAGGACATTTTGTGCTGTATTTATGGAAAGTGGTGGTGAGACGGGGGTAGACAGTGGTGAGACGGGGGAGACCGTGGTGAGACGGGGGAGACCGTGGTGAGACGGGAGGCCGTGGTGAGACCAGTGACCGCTGTGAGACCCGAGACCCGCGCGTGCACGTCGGCAAGTGCCGGACGCCGTGGAATGTCCGTGCGCATTAGTCAGTGGTTCACACGGTTGGAGAGCAGGCAAAACGCAGCAGACACGGCCCTCCCCTAAAAGCTAAGCCAAGCTCAAATCAAATCGCCTCTGCGCACGCTCGCCGCCCAAGGTACGCCGTCTCGCCTGTTTGTGTTCCCAGCGCCGCGGCGATCGCCCTGTGCCCTTCGCTCGCACCCGGCCTGCCGTTCCCCGTCGTCGCTGCTGCCCAGCGAGCCCGCGTTGTTTGTTTGGCCGCGACGCGTCTGCCCCCGACGCGTCTGTCCCCGCGTCTCCCGTCGCACATCCGTTGACTAAGCCCCCCCAGATGCCCAAGGAACCCACCTCCAAGCCCAAGGCACGTCCCTCCCTCTCACCACGTCTCCCGCTGACTCCTTCCCAGCGCAAGGCCGCCGAAAAGGCCGAAAAGGCTGCCAGCCGCTCCAAGGGCAAGAAAGACCCCAAGGCCCCCAAGCGCGCCCTGTCCGCCTACATGTTCTTCTCCCAGGACTGGCGCGAGCGGATCAAGGCAGAGAACCCAGATGCTGGCTTTGGTGAGGTCGGCAAGCTTCTCGGCGCTAAATGGAAGGAGCTCGATGATGAGGAGAAAAAGGTCTGCCGATCGAGCCCCCTATTGCCGTCCGTCGCTGATCTTCCATAGCCCTATCTGGAACAGGCTGCAAAAGACAAGACCCGTGCCGAGGAAGAGAAGGCTGCCTATGATGTATCTTGTCTCTCCTGTCATTCCCTTCCCTGTCTCACCCCCTTCTCTCCCTAGGGCAAGAAATCCGCAGGAAGCGGTGACGACGACGAGGAACAACAAGAGGACACTGAAGAATAGTCTCCCATCCTTCCGCTGCTACTCCCCACTCTGTACTCTACTCGTTATCAACAGGCCACATAACGTTCCTGCCTTCGAAACATATACCCCCGTGTGGTGTAGCATCGCCCCTGTTAAATAATCCTTGTTAATGTACATAGTCTTCTTCAAAGTGTCCCATGTCTAGCTTTGTGCTCCAAAAAAATTTCTCAGCTTCAAAAGTGGCGCATCGATTCTTTTCTAACAACCAATCCAATCTAACTGCATGTAAACATTACCCTTACTGAATCCCAGACACAATCGCAGATGGCCAATTCTCCTGGAAGACATAGCAATCTTCAGTGGCAGGCGAGAGTTTGGGAACAAGCCGTGCGAGACGTTCGTAGACCGTGTCATTCTCGACCCGTTTAAAGTGCTTCAGTGGCCACGTCGTCCCCGCTGCTGCTTCGTCTCTGCGGCGTTGGCGTTGCTCGTTCTGAACACGCATCTCGTGAGTCCTGGCATCAACAACAACAACAGCACGCACCTCGATTCGTGACTTTTCACGACTCGCCGTCTCAAAGTCCCCCTCCCTTATACCCTTCGCAACCGCCGCCCACAACTTCCTCGTCTCAAACTCACCCATCGACCCATCCTCCTCCCCTCCTTCCGCCCTCACCTCCTTCTTCTTATCCTCAATCGCGTCATGAAAAGTCCCATCCGCCTGGACCGCATGATGCTTCGATCCTCCCTTCATCAACTTACTCTTCTCATGCCATGTCCCCTCCACAACATGCTCTTCCCCCGCCCCTCCACCACCCATACCCGGCGCCGGCACGACGTGCGCCTTGAACGAGTGTGACTTGCCAGAAAAGTACCCACGCCCCTTGTACTCAATCGTCCCAACGAACCCGCCCCCGACAATATACGTCGTCTCCGTAAGCTCAATATACGGCGATCCGTACCAAAGACCGTCGATCCGCAGACGGGGCAGGGTGAGCAGATATTCAACGGCCGTGCCGGACGGGGGCGTATAGGTGAGGATAGCGTGGCCAATTTGCTTGACGATGATCGAGCCGCCTACGAATCATGAGCCACAAAAACCCCGCCTGTCCGCCCCGGGGCGCACTCACCGCTGAAACTTGTCTTTTGCGCATTGTGTCCCGTCAGCCGCAGCCCCCTGGTCTTGTTCTCAATCACATAGGCTGTTATTGGCGGATGGTGCGAGACCTGTTCGACCAGCAGCGTTGTCTTGCCTTGCTCGGGGTTCGATGCAGGCGCCGGCCACGTGCCGTAGAAAAGCCTAAGGTAACTCATCCTCAAAAGTGTTACGACAACATAACAAACACACTACGTACTCGCCAAGCACGGGATTCAGAGGTCTAAATAGATCAGTCAGTTACATGTCAAAGAATAGCAAGAGGTAGAAACAAACTTCTTCTCAGAGCCCATACTCTCGTTACGGGATGTATATTGGTCTTTGAGTGTACCCTGCAGCGATGAAGCCGATCACAAAGAGATACAAAAACATCTTCGACTCACGATGAACCATTTCAGTACTGCAAGGATGCGGGCTTCATCATCGGGTGCATCGGCAATAGCAGCGAAGACGTCGGGGTGTTCACACCAATATGCTGTGCACCGCGTCATGTCAATGCCGCCCGCCAGAAATCCAAGCAGACTTACCAGGGAACTCAGTCAGAGACACCGGTGAGAGAATGAACGGAGGCGCAGTGAGCGAGGAGAGGTCGCCAGAGAAAGATGCGATGCTGTCGGCCCAAACAAAGTAATTATGAATTGAAATGAGCACCCTCCCCGAATGGAGCGGTGACGACCCACGATTTGAGAAACGACGACCAAGAGCTCCTTTGTGCTGCAGGAACAGCCTAGGCGGGGTCAGTTCAGTCGACGTCCAGTCGAAGGGTTTGAGAACTCACTTCTCCTACGGTCTCGCTCATCGTTGGTGTCCAAAGTACCGGTGATCCTATCTAATCATACATAATCAATTTATCAAACATGTTCAAACTCCGCAGTAGGCGCTCTTCCGGAAGAAACGAGTAGACTTCTCATGACCAATGGCCCGTTTGTGGAAGCCAGAAAGTATTGGGTTATTAAATGCTATCGGGTATGAGAGCGGATAGGGCTCGATTTTGGTCATAATACATCACGAATTTTTGGTAGGTGTTAGGCCGAGGGAACCATGCTTGCAAGAATACTTCCAATCAACGCTGGTATCCATACGTCGAGGCTGCGTTGAGTGCTTCTCAGTGTGGACGGTCCCTCACTAATCACTTCACTGTCATCCACAGCATTAGCAGCCTTCTCTTCCCTGTTCCGTTCTGTCACTTCTCCCTTTTACAGATGATTCGTTTCCTCTGGCTGCAGTCCATGCCTTGGTCATTGTCATCACACATTTTTTAGGGTGTTTGAGGTGAGATTCTTGCATCTACAGTTTTTGACGCCTTTGCTTACAAATTTGGTATATTAGGATCTTTTTGTATATGTTCATTTAGACTGCCTTGTTTAAGAGGCCACGTATTACCTCCCCTTTGCCATGTAATGACTGCCCTCAGCCATTGTAGACAGCCATTGGTGTGCCCCTTTCATGCCTCTTCCATACCCTCAATAATTTACTTTCTTTCTCCATCTTGCAGATAGGAAAAATAAATTTTGTCTTTCTCTTCCCTGTCCTGAGGCTCAATCACATCCATCTGTCTTTAAAAAGTCACTGCCTCTTCTGCTATGCCCTCTCATGGCTCTGCCTCCAACTGCTCCTTATAAAGTGGCAGCTGCCAGACTTTGCCCCTGAGTTCTTTGCCACCAAAAGCAGCAACTTCTCTTTCTCCAGCCTTATCAGTGCTGCTTGACATTGGAATCTGTATGAAGAATTGGATGGTTCATAAACTCCTGCCTCAATCTTCTGCTTTATCATCTGGCAGATCCTTGCCCTTAGCCCAGGTGCAATGGGAATGTTTTTCAATACCCAAGGGATGTGAGATATTACTGGCATTATTACAGGAGGGAAGAATTCCTCCTTGAGCCTTCCTCTTTGAGAATTATCCCATGCAAAAGCCTCATTCTGCAACATCATCAAATGATGTACTGCCTTCATCTCTTCTGGCCATAGGAAACCATCACTGTGTGCTTGGTCAATGATTTCCTTGCAATCAGCAGTGTATCTCCCTGTTGGTTTGAAATTAGGGTCCAACTGGGGCATGTTAGCCAGTGGATCTCCAATGATGCACCTTTCAATTCTAACTCTTCAGGAAAGGCCCCTAACACTGGTTTCACTTTCCTTGCCACAAGTTTGCACCTTTGAGAGCACCTGGGCAGTCTCCCCCACACCTGCTTCTGACCTTGGGATTTCTTGCTGTGTTAGCAAACTTTCTAAGTCATCAGGTATCTGCTCTAACTGTCCATTCAAGCAGGCAGCTAGTGTCTTCTCATCTCTTCCTTTACAACCTCCACCAGTAGAGAATGCCTGTAAATAGACATTGCTTAGCTCCTCTTCCTTAAATCCATTCTCCTGATCATTGAGATTCAAAATTTGTCCCTTCATCTCCTACAGGTTCTGTCCTTGGCATCTTCCCTCTTTTCAAAGTAGGCAGAGCTGTGCAACAACCTGTGTTGGGGTCTCTGATGGTTATGATAGCACTCCCATCTTGCAAATTTTGAATGTTGCTTCCTGTCAGGGTATCAAATGGTCTATCCAACAAGACAGTATAAGCAGGTCTCTCAAAGATATGTACTTGCAAGTAGATAATAAATCCTTCAGCAAAGGTGAATGGCACATTGTGAGTTAGGCTCACCAATTCATTTATTTGCTGATCAGCACTCTCCATGTGCAGCCTTATATCTGGATCCCAAGTCAACCCTAGACAAAGCCTCTCTTAGTGCCATACAGACTTTTGAGAACCACTGTCTAGAATTGTCTCTACTCTCCCCCTCCAATTGACAATAGGGTTCAATGACCTCAGGACTTGTAATTTTCTAGCCACATACATCACTACTGGCTTTTCTCCTGGAGGAATATTCTCTAAGTAAGTGGCCACACAATCCTGATGTACTACTGCTCCAGTAGGTAATCCTGACTGAGTCCCATCTGCAATGAAGTTGCCACTGGTAGGTCATTGACATTTACTTTGTCTGGTTGCTTTTCTGCCATACAGTCTGGGTTTGAACTGCTGCTTTGGGGACCTGAGAGTCCCTGGACTTAGCTCCTGCCTTGGGAGACAACTTTTATATCATTGCCTCTCTCCAACAGTTCTTTTGTAGAAAAGGGCACAGCAGTGTCCCATATCTTTTCAACTGTCTTCTCCAACTCTATCTTAGTTCCTTGAAGGGGACCTTTCCCAGTGTCCTGCACTGATACTCTCTGATCCTCATTGAGGGCTGGCACCTTTTCAAAAGGTAAATCCAGTTTTGGTGCTGCTCTAGGTGGTATCACCAGAGTTAGCCTTTCTTTTCAGGGGTTTTCAGATGATTTTTCAAGCAATGAGGATACTCCTGGTTAAGTGGCCTCTTTCCTCTTTGCCTTCCTTGAGTCCTCTAAAAATCCTTGGAGGTAGATTTATGTTCTTCCCCAGGACAAGCTGTGCTCCTTGTGTTGACTAGCACACTAAGCAACTCAGCCATTTTGTTAAAGCCTTTTTCCAGGTCTCCTAAGTGGTCTGATTCTTTATGCTGTATGTTCTCTACCATGTCATCTCTTGTGTCTCTAGCTGCATTTATATAGGTAGAGTAAGTGACTGTATCTGAGGGGTCATCTGTTGGCCATCCAAAATACATGCTGACCTGTTTATCACATAGCTGTACTAGTCTAGCATGAGAAGATATACTAGCAGGATCCCTTTGCAAGGGAGAAACATTAGGTAGTCTGGCTCTGCTTTCCAACAAGATGCATCCCTTTTGTACATCTGCTTTCATTACTTCACACTCTGAGATTCTATGTCTAGATTGCCAACAATAGAGACAAGTAATGGCACTTCTCCCAGAAGTTGGAGCTGGAGAAGACCCTTTTATTCTCATACTCTGGGTTGCCCTGATATTTAAGAAGGTGTTGCACATGTCCAGCTGGCTATTTTGCAAGGTTTGCATAGCACTCTGAATGCACCCCATCTTTTTCCCAATGGTAATCACAGCATCTTGTAGATGAGCCATTCTCTCTTCTGCCTCCTCCTCTTTATTGTGTCCACTACTACTGTCCACTTTCTCCACTCTTTCTTCCCTAGGACTTCTCAGAGTAGCACCATCTATCAAAGTCCTCACTACTGTAAGCACTTTAAATAAGTTATACTTATTGTCCTTGTGCCTATTTCTAGCAGGATCTTTGTAGTGGCCATATCTACTGATTAGCCTCTCCTCTATGACATCTGCAAAGGCTGGAGTAAAGCATCCTAGGAACTCATCTACCAGAGACCCATTCCCAGTAACCTTAACCAACTTCTTAGCTTCTGCCCTAAACTTCCTTATTAGAGAATGAATCTCTGTGATGTCATTCCTGCTCAGTCTGGCATGTTCTTTGCAGATTCTGTCCAGGTTTGCAACACTACCTGTGTCATCCACTGCTTCTGGATAAGACTCCTTAATCTCTTTTCAGAAGCAGACCAAGTATAGTCATCTCCAAAGGAACAAAAGCCCAGCCATTCTTGTTCAGTCTGAGCATCCACATATTCCAAGATTCTCTTCTTTCTCTCTTTATCTCCTTGGATCCCAGCATGCTCAAACAAAGAGATCATTCTTTGTAGAAAGTGACAAACCTCAGAAGGTTCAGTGTGCTTGAACTTGAGAGCATCTCTGCTGTCAGGCAGTGGCATCTTGTGTCTGATTGGTTGTTTCATGGTATGGGCAGTTGAAACTGGTTCAATTGTAGAAGGCAGTGCTTTTGGTGAACTTGACAATACTTTCTCAGTCTGAAGTTTTCTTCTTCTGAGTAAAGCTTCAGGATCAGGCAAAAAGGACTTTGCACCACTACCATTGGTATGAGTTTCTCTTTTCCTCTATACTACAGAGCTTTTCACCTTGATCTAGTAACTTCAGGTGTTTTGAGCCAAGACCCAGGTGGAGTAAAACTAATGTTTCTTATGGGTTGGACTCCTCACAGAAATCCAAAAGTGAGTTTTTGTATAAAGAACCCCTTGCAGTGGGCTCCAGATGATGCAAAATCTAAGTTCAACTAATAATCCAAAGTTTACAACTTGGATCAAAATGAGTTACACTTAGTTTTGGCAAGAGTTTGGGGCTCTGTTGTGCTAAACTCTCTTCCAATAACAATCTGTTAATAGATTAAATGGTTCTAATTTGAAAGTTTGAGATGGTCTCATAACTAATGGATAGGGCTCAGAAGTATATTAAACTTATAACCCAAAGCAATTCAAAGCTTGTGGGCCTAAAATATGTACTCCCTGGGGATATCTGAGCCATGGCAAGTACTTGCTTGTCCAAATGCTCAGAATTACCCCTCCCTTTATACCCTCTCTCCACATGCACAGACACTGTTATTGGCATGGTTACTTTGTTGGCTTTTTGTGCTCATGGTTGGTTTATAAAGTTGCCAGTCTTGGTGTCTAGTAAGTGGTTTTGCCATCTTCTTCTTTGGCTGTTTCCCTTGGCTCATTCTTTTCATGGTTTCCCATGCCTCCTTGTCTTCTACCCAGGCACTTCGTGGTTGCTTTGGTTTGTATTGAGTATTTGGGAATGGGTTCTGATTATACAGGGCTGGGATGGTATATGGGTGAGGGTGAAGGATTGGTGAGTGATGTCAGTTGATCTGATTTTGGGCTTGGCCCAAGATCCATCTTTCACACTGCCACTCATTGGCTATCACTTCCCCCTTTTTCAGATGGTTCATTTCCTCTGGCTGCAGTTCATGCCTTGGTCATTGTCTTCATGCATTTTTCAGGGTGTTTGAGATGAGATTCTTGCATCTACAGTTTTTGATGCCTTTGCTTACAGTTTTCAGCAAATTTGATATATTAGAATCTTTTGTATACATTCATTTAGACTGCCTTGTTTAAGAGGCCACATATAAGCATATGTTGTGTTGATATTATCCATGTGTTTAATATTGAGAAGGGATGACATGGGAAGAGATGGGGTAAAAGCAGAGAGGAAGTTCATCAGGTGGAATACTGGTGTTCTTCTAGCAGTTTCAAATAGTAGTGGTATCAGATTTTTTTCCATGCAGTGTCCACCCTGTAAGGCCTTGAAAATATCAAGATCACAGATTTCTGTGGGAGGGACATTGCTATCATAACAATCAACAGAGTAAGCATGATAATGACTTGGAGACCATTGAAAGATTGGACATGAGCCATAAGATTAGGTTTGAAGTTTTCAACAATGATATTCATGAGACCATCAGGGGGGATATGAGCACTAAAATTGTCCTGCAGCAGAAGAATATGGTGCTCCTCATCATGCTGTAACTCAGCATTCTAAACACATAGTCATTTCTGGTACAGGACTGTTGTCATCCAGGCCTTTGTGTTGCTCCTCCAGTAAAACCAAAGTTGAACTCCATTGTTTTTTTTTTGTGGAAAGCCTGTGGATGCTCTGCCTTCCCAATGATCATTGGTGGCAACCTTTCAGTGCTTGTGGCAATCATTTGTTAGAATATTTACACTGAAAAGATTGTTAATCTATTCATATGATGTCAGTAAGCATGTCAAGCTTGTAGGTACATTGGAAACCCTCAGTTCTATTTATAGTTGACTGAGGGTCATGTGCAAGTAGCAAGTATAGATGTGTACTCTGTAATAATGAGAGTCCATGACAATGTCTGTAAAAGTGGTGTTGTGTGGCAGCCAGGTTGATGAGGTGACAAAGGGATGGACTGGCCATGATGGTGAAGGTTGATGGTGATGATGGCATGTGGAGTGTCAACATCATGGTCAATGCAAAATTCAGCCATTTCTTGTTTTCTTTCATACCAGACCTTTGTTCATCACAAGGCAACAATCCAGTGGCATTCTTCATTTCAGACCATAAGTTCTGGTTCATTCAAAATCAAGAAAAATGCTTATGCCCAATACAACCCATGATAAAAATATCTTTCAATTCAACTCCACATTTGATGACCAGTTCCCAAATATATTGATGTTCATCTTCAACATCTTGAGGATCTGCAGAACCAGCCTCTCCATGATGTTTGAAACTCACATGACCACATTGTTTTCTAAACCAGTCCAGCCACCCATTGGTCCAGCCTATCCTCTCATCAGTTGGAACTCCAACAAGATCAGCAAATTGATACTGAAAACATCTTCAGAAATCCAAGATTGTCAATGCCATCACACATTGCTTTGTAAACTCATAACTCTAGCATCTCATTAACCTCCAAGATTCTTAGTCAGCTTTTCTTGCTTTGCTTCCCCTGTCTGTCACCTTGCCAAAACATTGGCATATTGTTTTTGAAGCTTGTTCTCCATTTTAAGCCAATCTGAAATTTGTGGTTGTGTGAGGTTCAGGCTTTTCATTACAAATGGATGCTGTTTTGCTTTTACTTGACTTGTTTTTATAATGCCAATCAAAGATTTCAATGTTCTGTTTTATTGTCACATTTTCCTTCTTATTGAAGACAGGTTTTGCCACATGTTGCTTGAGAGTGCAGTTCTTGCCCATCAAGTGCCAACACACTAACTCTCACATCTTCATGTCAATTTTTACAAACTTATGGTGCTTTCTTTTCAAATTCACTGCTGTTCACAAACTTCCTTCAAGGTCTCTCTGTTTTTCTGCAATGCTTTTCTATTGCAATTCAATTGAGCCAAGCTATGTTTGTAGTTAGAAGCATTTTCAAGAAGCTCTACTACTCCTTCATCAATGAGGTTCCCATCACAGTCCAATCAAATCTCATCAGTATCCAAAATTTCTTCCCTCCATAAGAGTCACACAAAATCTTGTTTACATGGCTCTACCTCTGGATTGTAGCTGTGAAACACCTGCTTCAATGAGTTTGAGAGGATTCTTCAGCATTTTGATGTGAATAAGGCAAAAAAATGTAGCTACTGTTCATTTTCACATTTTTTGGTGATAATTATTTCATATTTAGTCATTCATAAGAAGAAAAAATCAATTTATCGGTCTTAATCCTATACTTTGTGGGCAATTTATTGGTTATGACCCTCTCTGCAGCTCATTATGTATTGAATACCAGAGGGTAATTATATTTCTTTACAAACAAAGTTGGTAACCCATTGGCCTAGAGGGGTTATTAGTTACAAGAGCCATCAATTATAGGAAGTTTGACTGTATATCACTGGCATGGTTCAATTGCTGAGCACCAGAGTTTTAAGATTATCTGAATGTAAGGATAGTGTAACATAGTTACAAGGGTATAATTCTAATGTCTTAGTCTTGCACTAGTGTATCAGACTGGGTCTTGATTATTTGTACAAGACAATAAAAAAGAGCTACTGCTTATGTAATGAATAGTTCTATGTATGTCAGTTTGGACACATGACTCTATGTGCAATACTAAAGCATACTATAATACTAGGTTACATGCCCCCTTTTTAGAAAATTATGGTCTATGCTCTAGATGCAATGTTGGTGCCAATCTACATGGTGAGGGGCCTCAAGGAGGTCCTGCCATAGCAGAGGATGATAGGAAGAGGCAGCAGGTGGAACAACAAGAGGTTAAGCAGTGGGGTGGGCTTTTGCCACTGTTATTGTCACAACCTGTCCCCAGATGCATATGTAATAGATAATACAAAGAGTAGACTAATCACCTAGTAGAGGGAAATCCAAAGAGAACAAGTCTAAGGATCTTCTCTGCTCAGTGCAGTGCATCAGGGGGCAGCAGAGGCATGGAAACAACTGTGTAGGTGACCAGAGTTAGTTGAAGTATGCAACAATGGATCACAGAAAGTTCTGGGGGTCTCCAGAAATGTAGAACATCCTGGAGTCTTCAAACAAGCCTTGGGGAAATGGAAATGGGCAAGGAGAGTTGGTGTCAGACAGGGGTGGAGGTCCAAAATGGGTAGTCCTCTGACAGATCTCTGGCAGCATCCTTTGTGGCCAACAGTTGCAGGAGCTCCTCTTGTTTGGCCATGGAGAGATAGCATACCTCAAGACTCATTGGGCAGTGTTGCACAAAAGGCCCCAGTTTCCCACATCTCTGACACAGTGATAAGACCCAATTGTTGCTGAGCACTGTTACCATCATTGCAGGTTATCTTATCTGATGCAGCACCTGGCCCCAACACAGCCCTATCACATGAAAGCCTAGGCCCAAGACCTAGAACCACTTAGTCAAGACCTTTCTTACCAACAGTTGCTAGTGTCATCACATAGAAACAAAGGGACTTTCTGCCTTTCAAACATCAGACATTCAAAAACACATAACTTTCATTTTCATTTTTCTTGGCTTACTTAACCAACATACCTGAACGGCATCTACACTTCAGACTTTGATGTGTGGTATAATTTTCTTTATATTTGATAGATATTATCCATTTTTGACACTGCATACATATCCTTGAAAACTGTATTGGCACCTAGCATGCACACATTGACAGATGCCATCACTAGCAGTGACTACTCTTATTGCTAACTACTACACTTACAAATTGTATAAATGCCTCTTGTACATACCTAGCAAAAACAGAGAATTTGTACCTCCCACAGTATAGTTTAGAAGTCCCTTAGTTCTCAGACTTCAGACTTTGCTCTCATCTCTCTCCCTCATCATCATTAATGGCTTAGCAACAAGCCTTGACAACCTAGTTTTTGACCTTAGTATACACCATCTATGAGTGTTAGCCTTATCTCTTTGCTTTAGCAACATTAGCATCTACAGCTAGCAACTAATTTGAGTTTTTGAGTCCTTTAGTGACTTCCTCTCTTTCTCCTAGTGACTCTTCCCCATCACCTTGGCAACTTTCCTAATCAACCACTTATAGTCACCTTCCCTCTCAGTTGTTGGGTTGCCCTACTGCCATACTCTAGCAACCTCTCCACACTTCACTTCACATTCCATATACTACTCTAGCCTTCTGGGACATTTACCAACTCATCCTCACACTTACCTTCCTACTGCCAGCTACCCAATCTGATTGCCTGTGATCAGGCAGCATAGGAGGACATCAACAGTAACAGTGCAGGGCAATGCTGTTGGGTGGCATTGATGTCCATGGGGATGCCTGAAGGCAAGGGTTATGGCATGGGGATGACTAGAGCAGGGGCAGGTGCTTGACATGTGGGAGCAGGGTACTGGAGTGTGGCAGTGGGAGCAGGGTACCAGAGTGTGGCAGTGGGAGCAGGGCAGGGAGTTAGATGCATGCAGTATAGCTCCTGTCAAATTTCCATAAGCTGCCACTGATCCTGGGCCACCTTATACTAAGTGGCAATCCACTTGTCATCCAGACAGCCCTCTGCAAGGTTGTTGATATGTTCCAGTAAGGTGGGGTGCAGGCTATCCTGGAATATGAGGCCCAGTTGGAGACTGTCAGAGTAGGCTGCCTGTTCAACTAACACCCAGAAGGAATTGATATACTCATCCAGCATCCTTTTCCTTGCCCATACTGCTCCCAGTCACATAGTGCTAATGCAGCAGTTTTAGTGGGGTTGATCAGGAAGAACTCAACCCAGAAGTCCCTTTCAAAGGCAGCACAGTCAGCAAAACTTCTGATGCCTCCAGGGCATCAAAACATCCACAGCACATAGGTGGAGGCACATCTGGCCTTTATGTATGACAGGACCCAAGCTATTTTCAGTGCATCAGAGTCAAAGGCATCTCTGCTGAGGTGAATGTAGGTGATACAGGACTGGAGAAAATGCTCTCTGCCAGACCAACTGCCATCATATGCATCCAGCAGCACAGGACAGGGGATTTGTGCTTGGAGGTTTACTAGAGCTGCTGAGGAAACTACTGGGGCTACCAGGAATGTCCCCATGGCTGGAGGTGGCACAAAGATGGGAGGCAGGCACTCTAGCAGTGCCTGAAGGGACTGGGAAATGAGCTTGGTGGTTTGGTGAAGGGTGGAGAGTTCAGTCATGTGATGGGTGAGGGAAGATTGGGTCAATTGCACCTGGCTCTCTAGATGTAGCAGGCAAATCCAGGCCTTGTCTTGAGGGGCTGGGGCCTTCAAGGGAGTGTTTGGGTTGGCAAGCTGAGACATAGAATTCTGTGGGTGCTTAAGCCTGGTGGAGAAGTGACAGATAGGGAGCTCAGAGACTCTGTGTAGGCTATGAGGGGCTTTTAGACTAGGGTTTGGAGACTTGTTCTGCTGTAAGGGCAGCCTCTGGAAGCAATGGCTAAATCATGCAGCTAGCAGAGGGAAATCTGAAGTATATTAGGAATGGTAACCAATGATACAAACAGTAACTAATCACTTAGCAGAGGGGAATCCAAAGAGACCAAGTCTAAGGATCCCCACTGCTTGGTGCAGTGCATCAGCTGGTGGTGGAGGCATGGGAATGACTGCACAGATGACTGGAGCTAACCCTAACCTCTGGAAAGTGCTTGATGAGGGATTATAGCAAGTTCTGGGGGTTTCCAGAAAAGGAGAATGACCCCCAGATATCTACAGAAATCTGGAGAGTGCCCCAAAGGTGTTGAACAAGCCTTAGGGAATGGGAGTGGTTCAAGGAGAGTTGGCATAAGTTGGGCATGGAGGTCAGAAATGGAAGTCCCCTGACACCACTGGCCAGGCCTCCAGTTGCTTCAGGCACCCCTAGAACCCCTGGACCTCAGTACTCCTCTCTCCTGCCTCCCACAGCACAGACTTGTGATCCCACACCACATCCCAATCCTGCCATGTCATTGCCAGCTCCTCCCCCTGAACCACCCAATGCTCCTCAAGCTCCACTATTCTCTGGTGCAGGGCAGGGTCCCCAGACTGCCCCACTAGTACCCTTGACCCTTGGGAGTAGACATGGAAGCTGGGACCTACCATCATCACCTCCCCATGGGGCCTTTTGCTGGGTCCTGCCTTAGGAGGAGGGGATGTCTGACACTTATCCTTGTCTCACATGCTCAGGGACCCCTCCCTACACCTGCCCCAAGGAGGCCCAACCTTCCCCAGGAGGCAACCTCCATCCCCCTCATCCTCTACTCCAGAGCCCCTACACTGGAACATCCATCCATACACCTCAAAACCCAACCCTGCCACCTCTTGTCCAACTGGTCCACCACACACTCCAGCTCCCACCCTTGCTCAGTGGCAATGTAGGCCACATGTCAGTCTCATGACACTGAACACTTCTTGTGCCTTGCACAGCATGGAAGGCACACTAACAAATCCTGACAGAACCCCACCACTGGCTTCTTGAACTCATGGGCTTCTCCCTGGCAAGCACAGGTTGTACACTAAAGAATGGGTCAGCCAGAATACAAATTAGACCCCTGGAGAGACTCACCAGTGCTTCCACCCAATACCACTCCAGTGTAGGAGGACCCCAGATCCTCCCCACCACCTCTGCAAAGTGTTCTGTGGTCACCTCCAACTGCACTTTTTGCTGGGCCTTAGGAATAACTTGTGCCATCCCTGGCCCCAGTATGATCCTAGAAGCATGAGTTGACAGACCATAGGCTGATCAGGAGGATCACCCTAGCCCCTCAGCCAGAGGAGGACCTTTGGAGGGCTTGGACACTGCAAGGAACAACTCTGTGAGTAAGGTCAGTAACCTTCATCTCTGAAATCAGAATATTTATAGTGGTGGTACATGGCATCTACCTTCTGCCAATTCTGCCACTGGTCATACTCTGCCCAATGCTTCTTGTAGGCTGCCCAGACATCAATGGTGCTCTTGTCAGAGGGAGGGGGGGCTGGGGACAATGAATTAGAAGCAGAGAAGGCAGACAGCAACATGGGAAGGTAACTATAGTGTATTGGGATGTGTCCTGACCCCTTTTATTTCCTCCTGGAGAGCTTCCTAGTGAGAAGCTATCACACTTCAACTTTATTTCCCATGCCACTGCACACTGTTGGAGATCTCCCTGTGCCTCAAAGGGTCTCAATGCTAATGGGAGGGTAATGTCATGACCCATCCCCAGAACCCTGCCTCACTTCCAGACCTTGCCCAGCCAAGCCCAGCAAGCCCTGGAGCACATCCCCCTCCTTGTCATGACCTGTCCCTGAACCCCTGCCCCACTCTGGGCCTCCCCAAAACCTGCCTAGTAAGCCTGGGATGTATCCCCCCTCACTCCCCAACCTTTACAACACTCCCCTAACCCTGGTGCCTACTCTGGCAACCTCTGAAGCTTTTCCAGAAAACCCCAATGCTTCTCTGGCAATCCCTGTAATTTCTTTGACATCCCCTTGGTGTCCAGGTAAGTCCACCCTTCCCAGCATGCATCACAGTTATGTATCAAGACAATACCACCACCTAATTAGCCAGTCTTGGGGTGCTCTGACCAACTGCACCCAAGACCCACCTGCACAACCCAACCTCAGACCCACAGTCCTGGAGGAGATCCCCCCACAGATACTTAAGCCATAGTGTAGTAATAGTTAAGTAGTCTTGATATTACCTACATTCTCATGCTTGTTACATCTCTTATGTATCCATCTTCCTATTCTGTATTGTCTCATTGAATCTTATTGTCTCCTGATTGCATCTGTTTCCATCTTATCAGTCTCAATCTTATCAGTTTCTATTTTCAGTCTCTCATCTGTTTTCTAAGTCTTGTCTCATCTCATTTCTATCTCTTGTCTTGTCTCAACTTCCTGGAACTCCCTATACTCATAACCTGGACCTGCCAAGTTCATGTTATTACTCTGGAGCTCTGTAATGCACTTGTCCTCCACTCACCTGTTACTCCACTTCCCTGTATAATCTACTAGAACACCCCAGACCTCCCCAGACCTCCACTATCTCCTTCACCTGCCCCATTTCACTCTTCTAGAGCTCATCAGAGCTAGGGATTGTAAGCCTAGTGTCATGTCTGCCTAGTAAGGGACTTGCCCAGTGTAGCTGAGCCCCTGGATCAGCAGAACCTGACATAATATCAAGACTCTCTCCTTACTCTGTTCCCAATGTCTAATTACAGTCCTGCATATCCACCTACCAGTTATCTAACCAACTATTATGGTAGGCTGGTTCCCAACCCCTACTATCCCTCATTCTATCCAATGCCCAACTGCTATGTCACAGCCACCCTGCAGTACTGGGCCCCAGAACTAAACCCTGCTCCCTATGGCCCATTCATTAGTCAGGGCTCACCTTTAGACTGGTGCTGCCCCTCATTGTACCTCATCAAAGGGACCTACCCTCACCTACAGCCTGACACCCCATTGGCTCCTTGGGCACCCACAGCCCTGGTACCCTTAGCTTTTCCCCCTAGGCCCTACTATGCCTACTCTGTCCTCACTGAGGCCCCAGTCCCCTCAGAACAGCTTGATGGATACTTTCCCCATGGCCTCAACCCTCCACTGCCTCCCCACCCAAGCCCCACCCTCCCCTAGGCAGCAAAGAGTCAAAGCCTACACCCAACAATATGATGAGGTCCTCTATTTGCTCCACTTAGCTTCTGCCAAATTTGCCAAAAGAACAAGGGCCCTCCTCATTAGTCTAGGACACCAAAACATCTCTGGAACACCAGAAACCTGGGCAGATTGCCTCCTGGACTTCTACAAGTGCTACCAACAAGGCACCCTCCCTGAGAACATCAGAAGCACTTTTGGAATTGATGCCAGCCTCCAGGAAGAACTCCATGCACTAGTCAATGAAATCCACACCAGCCCAAACCCCTGCTGCTTTGAAGACCCCTTGGACCCCACCTGCTCCTTCCATGTGCAATGGAAAGAACCTGCCAGGGCTCCAGCCAAGGCTTTGGCCCTCATTGCTCAACAGCAGGAAGAGCTTGATGCCATGTCCAGCATCCTGAGGTCCTTCAACCCTGCCAGGGGATTATTCAATCAGCCCACCACTCATACCCTGGCCCTCTCTGCTTGCCCCCAGGCCAACTCCATTCCCAGTGCCTTTTGCACCTGGAACCAGCCCACCAAACTCAAGCACCCTGCTCAGAAACTTCCCTACCCCCCTCCTCCCAATAGTAACCTCACTTCCACCCACATCCTCTCTTACATCAATGAGCCAGAGAACCCTGGCAGGGAACCTGCCCCTCAAGAAGGAGCTCCTAAGCTCCCCAGGGACCCACCCCCCCACACCCCCCCCTGCCCCTCCCCCCCGCCACGCCCCCCCCCC
>JAGGAV010000138.1:0-32353 GCA_017657295.1 Termitomyces sp. DKA64 | reverse complement strand
ATTATCTTGTATCTACAGGTCAATACAGTTGTTCTCCTACACTCTGTCGAGACATCTGAGGATATTAATATTATCTTGTATCTACACAATCAAGTAAGCTTGTTCCATGTCGGTGAGGTGGGGTGTACGTTCTGTTGACTGAAAGCTTGAGCTAGGTTTCAATCTTCCAAATCTACTTGAGTTCACTTCTATGCTTCCTATCACACAAATCCAGCACCTCCATGAATTTCTTGAGGTCCTCCTCCATGAAGACCCCCTCCTCATCTGCCCATCAATTCCAATTTGTTGTCGATTCCTGCTTCCAATTGATCTCTGAGGCATCCGTCATCAGGATGTTGTCTAGGTGGCCTTTTAACATGATGTTGAGTGTGCAAATCTCCTGATAAAAACCTCATAACGCCTGCTCTCATTGTTTCAGATCCAGGATCTCACAACAAACACACCTCTGCCACCCCTCATGCAAGTAATGCTTGCGCTGATATTTGCGATGAACTTGTTAAACAAAAATTTCTATAGATCTGAGAGATTGGAATCAATGTAGTCTGCAAGGTGAGCATCTTTGAAAGCAAGCCAATACACTCTCAATTTGGTCCCCTACATGGATCTTCTTTGTCCAGCACAGTCGTGCAAGTTCAAATAAAGCTTTAGTTGAAGAATCTCAGCCCCAATAGCAAGCAGATACAAGCAAGGGCGATTTCTCTTTGAATGGGATAGTGAGTCTTCCACTCACCCCTTCCATTATCTCCAGCGACTCCAATAACCTTTATGCCAATTGACTTTGAGTACTCAAGTTCATTCTGCTGGAATGTCGAAAATCTTGAGCGGTAGACGTCGGGTGGATATCACGCCTGTCCACATCAATGGTGAAATTAATAGAAGGTATCATCTTGATCATCAGTTTGGGCTCGGAAAATATATAACGATGTAGCTCGCGAGGGCTCAGCAATAGAACCGATTCGTTGCAACGAAGTTTATTATCGTGTTAACTTCGGCGGAAACCCCAGAAAACCCGGAAGCTGGGATTTCGCACCACATCAACGCATCGACACCAGCACCCAGATTCGTTGCAACTTTACTTGACAATTCCGGGCTTGAGGGCCCGAATGATCGTCATCGCTGCATGGAAGTAGTTGGTCCCAGCGTTGGGAACTTCTGGATGCACTTTGCCGACGTCATCGCCGGGAAAGTTGCGTCACAGGACAGGCTCGCATTTCTCACACTCCTGTGGTGTTTGTCGCTCATGGAGCTAATATCAAATTGTGGTCTACACTTCCTTGCTGACATATTAATAATATTCCTTTCTGAGACTCCTGATTTCCATTCATGACCAGTCGAAAAGGTTTATGAGTACTTCGGGAAATCCAAGACGAAGATTGTCGAGAGGGTTTTCCTGTCGCGCCTCCAGCCGTTAGTGGAACTCCCCAGTCCTCTTTGAACCGGATGACTGTTCGTTGCAAGCGACCCAGACAAATGATAACGATTTCTGACACCCCCCCACGATTTCTTTCGCTGCTCCCAGATCGTTTTTCAGGACTTATAGTCGCAAAGTCGACATTTGGTCCCTCCATGCTTGATCTACGTGCTTGGTAACTATTGGCTCGCACGTTTGACAAACTTCGTAATCGGTGGTGGAGTCAATGGGAGAAGCACAACATATACAGGATGGTTCAAGCCGGATTCTGGTGGCGTGTCAGAAGTACTTAGGAACGGCTAGGAGCCATCCGGAAAAACCACGGAGGAGATTTGAAGGTGCACATGTTAGGACTGGTCCTTGGGAAAATGTTACGATATGAACCTGAGGGAAGAGTCAGTTATCGAGAAGGTTGTGTCACTCCTGCATTTTAAACTTGGTTTCGTTATGTGAATCTTCATCGACCTGATGGTCTTATCTCCAAACGTCTCTAGCACGTTTATCTTTTCTATCGTCTTTCTATCGCCACCTCCTGATCATCTAATTGAGACGTTATGCCGTTTAGTAGACTCAGGCCGTCTTCCATGAGGAATATCTACCTTGCTACTCCCGTCATCATACGGGAGAGAGCTTGTTTGACTCCTGGTCAGCCTCCGATAGCCATTGATCACGTTCTTGGACAACTAGCAATGTCAGCCCTCTTTCGTTCACTACACAAAAACAGCTGAGATTTGACAATGTGCGTGGTGTCTTCTGACTCATTTCATCATGGCTTCCCTCGTACAGAGACTATCCCGCTCCTTCATGACCACACTCTTTTACATCTGGACTGTTATTCAAGCTTTACTTTCTATCCGCCGCGGTTCTTCTGTCCCTTTTCCGTTTCGAGAAACATCGGCTGTCGTTCCTTGTCCCGTCGAAATTGACTTGGAGAACGGTGTGACTGTCCAGAGAGAGCGGCGTGAGTTTCGGCTCAGCCGTGAGCGCGTGTAACTTGACCATGGGTTAACCTGTACTTAGGTGCTTATCCTATGCCGGCTCCTCTAACAGCTTCCTCGACGCCAAGAACCTCTCAAGAGGTGATACAGAAGACCGCAAACGTACATTCCAACTGGCAGCAACAGGATCGACTGACATCTTCTCCTAGTTTCTCTTCAGGATCTTCACCAAGCCCTTTTTGCCAGCCCGACTCCGAATTTACCGGTATTAATCTGTCAGCCTCGATTGTGGAAGCACGGCTGCCTGCTTCCGAGTCGCCTGACGCGCTGAAAAAGACTACCGAAGAGGGAACCAACTATCATTTCGATCTCAGTTTGGCCGATAACTTGACGATGGATCCCTTTTTGGACGTGAAGCCTATATCCTCGCTCGTCACATATCCTTTCAAGGACGGCTGTGCAATGGAAGATATCGAACCTGTGTTGTTCACGTTGCCGCTTTGCACAAGCACGCCTCCTAGATCTCGGAGAGGCAGAGGTCACAGAAGAGGAGCCTTCGCCGCAAACACGAAGCCTGAGCATATTAAAGCATCGAAATTCTCGATCGAACCTGATTTGCTGCCTTCGCTGATGGACACTGAATTCGCGATTGGGACACCCTCGGCGTGGAGGCAACGCACTGCTTCCCTTCGGCGGAGCGTCGGTTTTGGTATCTTTGACTCGCCCTTGCCCGCATGGTATACCCCCAAGAGGCCTGCGCCATCCATTGTCGTCCTGAGCTCGACCCCAGAGTCTAGTTCGTCTTCAGAGCCCGTCTTCGACCCCACGACTCCGCTCCGAATCGTCAAGCGTAACAAGGTCCGTTATTCAACGACATCGGAAGTTTCCAAATCCGTGATCTCAGCCGTACGAGATGCTTTTGTGGAGGCACGCGAGGAACATGAGGGTGATGCAGCAGCTGACCCTCGAGATCTACTCAGTCGGGCGTCCGTTTGGACGTGCAATACGCTTCTTGTCGGCTGTTCCAAAACTGATATATCCGTCTATGAAGATGACGAGACTGCAGATGAGAACACACAAGAATCGGGCGAACATGAGCCAGCCACCCCACCTCCGCCATATGCGTTCTCGAATTTTAACGCCACTGACATCGTGACGGACGGACTCAAGGCGGAGACAGTCAAAGTATTCTTGGACATGAAACGGTGGAGCGTTGTTTCCTCTGACGGTTCGACGGATCTCGGATATCTGGCAACTGCGCCGGGAAGTGTACCTGCTTCTGTCGATTCCTGCCTGGATGATATCCTTGCGTCGTTCGAAAACCTGATGACCGTTATGCCAGATTTTCATCCCTCACTTACGAAAGCTCAGGCAGTCAAATTCAATGATCAGGTCAGAACTCGGATTCATTAGTACCATACCTTATCAATATATCCTGGGCGTCGAATTTATGAGTAAAGCCTTAAGGGCTCATACAAACTGGAATGCTGGAATACCGGAGGAAGTTGAAATTGTAAGCAGCATCAAAAAGGTGGTATCGGAGTATCAAAGCATGTATACAGGATTGCCGCTAATTCAGTCCATGAGAGGCGCTGCTAATCTCCTCACTGGCTGCCGATCCTTAGGAGTTCCAAATAAGCCGGACATGATATCACCCATTGGATTGGCTTGTTGGGTCCGTGGAAGAGGGATTGCGAAGTACAGATTCCCAATTTCATGAAGAGGCTAGAGCAAGATCAGCAGCGGTTGAGGCAATCACCTCAAAACGTACCGCTCGAACTTCTGGTAAGGCGAGTACGCCACCCCGGCTTTGATATGTTCCACAAAGCCTGACCCAACTCTCCCTCATGAGTTTGTTCTTCTCCCCTTGTGCTCTCTGGCATGTCACGACTGCTAATTGGGCAAAATTGACGACCTGATCTTGAGTAAGAACGACTTCATGATCTCCGACAGCCACATTCGTGTTCTTCGGAACACCAGCAGAATAAGTTGAGATGAATGTGCGGGCAGCAAGGATGTTGCCATTTTGTAAATATCTGTCGGGATATCGAAGACGATGAATGGCTGAGCGTAAAATAATATGAGACGTACGGAATGACACCACGTAAAGCAAACGCCCCTGCGGTTCCACCTTCCGCGGACCATGCCAAGAACATCTCAGCGAGCAGACGAGCACTGTCTCGTTTTCCTGATGCTAAGAAATGTGGCTCGGCGGCATCAAAAACGCCCTCTGTAAAACTGAGTTATTAGTATGTGACTCTTGAAGAGCAGACGCACCTTTGTAAAGCAACTCTCCAACATAGTGGTGGAGATCCTGATCTCCTGCAGGACAATCGCCATTCTTCACAGTCCATCTGTGCCACATTAGACAAATAAATTAAAATTAGAAGATATACTATTTATACTCACGTTAGTGCTTTATCAATGAGAGTTTTTCTCCATGTTCCATCAGGACCAGTCAGTGCGATCAGTTGCGTTAATCTCCCTGTCTGAAAGCGATCAACATTGGCTCCAGAAAATCCAATAGTCCACTGACCTCTACTTTCTTCGGAAACCGCTTCACCTTTTGCTTCATACACGTCCAGCAGAAATCCAGCAAGATCTATACCACTGCCTGATTGTCCAACCTTGAGGAGTTCCCGTGCGCTTTGGAATAAAACATCGATGGCTGTGTCATACTGGCCAGATTTTACATATCGAGAAGCAAATGTACGCGCTTTCTGATGAGCCTCATAAGGCGCTGACGCGATCTGAGGAAGAATGGCGTTGAGAGCTCGCGACGACGACGACGAAGCCATACGTATGTCGTGGTCAAAGTGCAGGCTGTTTGGCATCTCTTCCACAACTAAACTCACGCGGCTTTGACGGACCGTAGGTCGTTGCGTGCGCGATTGCGAGAGATACTTGCTTACATGGACATTTTACATATAATAAATACATTTATTTGGGTATGTACGAGCAGAGATCTTGACGAGATAGAAACAACCCCGGTTATCGGCTACATTGTAGAAAGACCAAGATTAACAAGAAGTTTTCGGCGCAAACGGGAACTTTAGAGTTGCCTCTGACTGGTCGTAAATCCCATAGCCAGGTTCCTGGGCATCGGAGTAAATGTGTGCAAACCATCCCACGCCGCCACCCGGGACTGCCTTCAGGTCAGGACAGTGGCTGTCTAAAACCTTGTAGTAATCCTGTTTTAACGGGGTGAATTCTGAGTTCAGTTTCCGAGAAACGAGAATGACCTTTTCGTTCTGGACATCCGCTACAGCACTGGGACTGTTGGGTTGAACGCCGGGGGATGTCACAGAGGGCCAACCATTCTGAGATAAAATCAGGAAGTCAACAAAAGGCCTCCAGTTGGAACACCCTCTCACCTCACTAAACCAAATTTTCTTCACTCCCCCGCCCTGAGAAATGAAGTACTCGAGATCGGACAGGACGATCAGCCACGATTTATTTGCTGGGTGGGGTAGCTTGGGATCTTGAGCTTATCATACTGTCATTCAAGCTCACCTGTTGATGCCAAAGTCGAGAAGAAAGGTAGCATGTGAGCGTCAAACATGTCGATGGCATGCAGAACTTCGGGACCTCCGTCGCCGGCATGCAGCTATTATTCTCGTTTCTGTGGGATACCTAAATTGCGAAGCGGAATGAACGCACATCTCTGAAGGAGTATGCCATGTCGCTAACAGTGACGGGTATATGTAAGGTGGATAAGTTCGCCTTCGCAGCGTTCACTTGGTCGATGAGACTGTATGGGTCCAAAACCCGGTCGAACAGCGGTTCAGATCCGAATTGAAGGACGCGGGTGACAAACTTGGCCTTCGGATTGCCATGAAGTGCGGCAAACAAAGTATCTCGACGTCCTTTCCATTCGTCACCGCCATTAAACCCGAACTAAGAGATCACGAGTCGAAATTAATATGGTTAAAGGAAAAGGAGATCACGTATAATTGATCACCCAGATCAGAGCTTGTACACCGATGCCCGCTCCCCAAGCGGCATCGACAACATCATCGCTAAACGCAAAGATCTTCCATGTAAGAGCTAACTTGATCGTCATTGACTACTTACTAGAATCCAATTCTATCACAGAAGCCATAGAGACGTACGTAACGCCCATTGAAATGCTGTCGAATATCTAAAAATTGTCTCCTGAGTTTCTCAAGACTCTGACCTAAGACTGGTTCAGCAGCTAGTGTCATTGGTATACATCAAGGAACATACACGCAGTGACTTCATAACTGAACCCTACAAAGCCATATTCTGTGCTTGTGTCACACCACCAATTCGTCAAAGAAGTTGGTACCGCGGTGGGCATAATGAACCCAAGGGCTGGGAAGCAATTCGGGGGAGCTCTAGGATGTACGCGGCGAGTGTCGAGCTTCGTAGTTTGAGTAGGGTGTAACGTACTTGCAGAAATAACAAGACAACCACCAAGCGCAAGAACAGACCAGAGTGCAACGATAGAAAACCACATTGTGAGAGAGAAACTAGCAGTCAGCCACTTCCTTGATGCGCTCTTTAGCAGGATTGTACTGTTTTATATACTTCCGCATCTCATGAACAAGTTAAGACATTCTTCTGGGGCATACGGTAGGTTCTTGGCAACCAGGCCATCTGATACACCAGCTGCCCCCAGGTTTCCTGTCGCCCCGCGGAGGTGTCTCCCAGGCTTTGATCACAAGATATTGTCATATTGGGACCAGGCGGAGTGCAATACGAGACGAGCCGACATCCTCTTACTGAGAACTATTGAAGGGGACACAATCGACGCTTGTAGCCTGTTATATATGGCGATTCCCGTGACAGAGAGCTTGACAAAGCAGGCGAAACATGACAATTTAGTCTCTTTAACAATTGGGTGTGTACAATGTAGCGTATGGTCCGAGGTCGAACAAGGGAAATATGACACACTATTCCGAGTCAGAGTTCAACAGGAAGCATGATGTGCATATCCATATGTGGCACGCTCACCGGACACGTCACGCGGAGCACGTGCAGGACGTGTAACCCTATCGCTTGCCCCTCACCAGCTCCCATATGGCGTGAACAAGATGCCCCATAAGTCTGTCTGTGTCTTCTCCGCCCCCCGCAGCATGCTAACACTCCTTGGCCCTTCACCCAGTGCCCTGCTCTCAATAATGTCCCTCGCACTCATATCAAGCCCAAAACAATATCGCCCACCCACTCACCTCTCGAACACATGAGTCCAGACGCATGTATAGATGTCACGCCGCCGACGCGCCGCTCTTTCGCTGGCCCTCACGACGTGTTTCAACGCTTGCGCTTCCAGCCCCGGAGCACACTCTGTACGATGTACCTCCCTTATTTGACGTTGCTATGCCCTGTAGTTGTAGTGATGTACTATTTATTATTCACTTTGTATACTAATTTTTGTGGTTCTCATCAAAAGCGAATAGCTAGTAATGTGCGAGGACCAAAGCCTGAGGCCGGCCGAAGCCGAGCCCAGAAAAACCGGGCCGCCACAAGCCGTCATTCAGGCTTGGGCAGGCATTTTCCACAGCCTGAGGCCCATGCCTGAGCCGCGGCAAACAACTGTACAGTTGGCAGTTAATCTACTATCCAACCCCCGTAGTTCGGAGTACCCTATGAGTCGGACAAAAAAAGGTTTGCAGCAAATAGCCACGTTGAGCGTCCCAAACTCAAGACCTAGACAGCTACATGACTACTTGCCTGTTTCCAACTTACTTCAAGTTCAAGAATTGTATCGTCATTGTCTCATGGACAATGGACGAGTCGATGTCACGCCTGCCAATTCGACGAGTGTCTGCAGACAGCTGTACAGAAGGTCACTGAGGCGTGGTACAAGTCCTATGCAGAGGAAGCTTGAGACCCCAAGGTGAGTAATAAAATTCAATTCACTGGCATAAGAAGGCCAACCTTGTAAACCTCCAGGTGAAGTCTAAGACCCTCAGTAATAGGTCTAAGAGAAAGCATCAATCATGCTGTGGGGCTTTGAAAAAAGCAGCTTCAGTGTGCAAAACAGGATTCTTGCCTGGGCAGAAAAGGCATCACTATCTGGTCAACCTTTCTCAATCCAAATGCTAGTTTGACACATCAGGGACATCTGTGGGATTACACTAGGGAAGAATTGGCATCACAGCTTTCTACAACAACATCCAAATATCACAATAGAAAAATTAAATGAGCTGGACCCAAAATGTACCAAGAAATTTAGCAAGGACAATTATTACAGACTACTATAATCATGGGAACAAACTTGTAAAACTCTATTCCCAGAGCATTCCACTCAAACTAAATAGAATATAGATGAGAAGGGGTTGGAACTTGGTGGTGGACATCAGAACTTGAGACAAAAATATTTTCAGGCACAAGCAATGATATTGTACTCACAGTGACAATCTGGAGCTTACTACCATTACAGAGCATATCTCAGCTGCTGGGGCTGCTATTCCATCTTCATTTGTGATCTTTGAAGGACCCATTCACATAATCTTGAAGGCAAGTGAGATCACTGCCTGATCTGTAAATCCTTCACCTTAGCATTTAAGCATAGTATTACTATATCCAATTCTGGATAGACTAATCAATAACTCTGTGTAACATGGTTTGAGAAAATCTCATACCTTTTGAGTCTTAGAAAGTAGTGAATGACATACCAATTGCTTTGATGGTTGATTGCAGACAAAGATTTATAGTTAGATCCTCAGAGTCATGACAAAAGTGATTGAAACAACTGAGTTATGTACCTGCAGACAAAGATTTATAGTAAGATCTATAGGGAAAATAAGTAACAGAAATCAAGAAGAGTATAGTAGGTTAACATACCCTCAGAGCCACAATGAAAGTATTAATTTATCTGAAATGGTTAGATTATATTAAACTCTTATTGTTACTTTGTGTTAACTGCAGCAAACATCTCAAACAGGTTTGTTGATGATAATGAAATGAAATACACTATAAGCAATGTTCTGACACTTTGCAATGCTTGAAACTCATTTAGCATAGATCATAGTCTATGATCAGCTTTATGCTAGCACATATTAAAGTGACTGTGTTAAATGAAGTAGTATATTGTGTGCAAAAAATGTATGAAAAATGATAAAGGCTAGATCAAGGCAAAAATTGATCATTATGTTCATTTTCAATAGGTTACTGTAAGGGGATGTCAGCCATAGATAGTCCAAGCCAAGCCTGCCACTCACAACCTGACTCTCCAGTCAAGAGGCAAGCAATGAGCAAATCAGCCAGAGGCACAGTGGGCAAGAGGCAGGCAACAACCAGAGGCAAAGATGGAGGGCAAGGCAGAAGGCAAGGGGCTGCACTGGCCAAGCTCACAGTTATGCTAGTGAAGAAACCCAAAAGCAATGCTATTGTCTGGAC
The DNA here is from genome assembly GCA_017657295.1 of Termitomyces sp. DKA64. NCBI lineage: Eukaryota > Fungi > Basidiomycota > Agaricomycetes > Agaricales > Lyophyllaceae > Termitomyces > Termitomyces sp. DKA64. The sequence continues at coordinate 22,636 of JAGGAV010000138.1, read as the reverse complement.
TGGGGATATCCTATTCCCAGGTCTCCTATTTATACTACAGGACTACTGAATGACTAAGTACCTACAACTAAGCCCAGGGGCCACTAACTACAGCCTAATGACAAAGCAGAGGCCAATGACTATGAACTACTGACTAACCAGGTCCAGTGGTAGAAGGATCAGCAATAGACAACAATATATCATGTGTCAAGTATGATATACTCATTAGGCCTGGGAGCCAAGATGGCAAGGGAGTAAGGAAGGCTAGGTGGCCTGGAGCCTGGGTAGATAGAGGTGCCAATTCCCACAGGCTAAGCCTAGCAAGGGTGAGACAGCTGGAAGACTAGTCTCCTTACAATTACTGTAAAATTAATTGAGTCTAAAGGAGATTGTTAGCCAATGATTGTATGTAAGGCACAGACTCTTCCAACATTTTTATTGCTCTGGTTTTTGCTTTCTATTTTTGTTATAGCAATGACACTGAATACTTGTTTCTACAAATTTAATGCTGTTTATTGATTTTGTGCTAAAGAGTTTGGTCACATTGATGCTTGCAAGAATAATAAACTAGAAAAGCATGGTGATATTAATTTTGGATGTCTTTGTAATTAATTATTGAAAAACTGCTTTGATTTGCCATTGGCAGATTAAGAGATCAACTATAGAAAACAATGCACCTTTTATACATAAGATGTGGATATTCATAAATTATAAAATGCTTATAAGCCCACAATTGAACAGTTTTAAATTTAAGTATTGGATTGGGTAGGTGAGTGTGGGGGTGGTTGCCCAGGGTTAATTCAGGCATTAGATTATTTCATCTTGGTTATCTCTCTACCTCTTTACCTCTTTCCCTCCTGTTTGTCCTCATCTACATTGTTCTCACTTACTTATAAACCTGCAAGTGCAGCCAGAAAACCCTATTATCTCATACTGTGCTTACAGATATGCTTTTTATTCACTTACTTACATTGTCTCACACTGCACTTGCACCTGAGTTTGTGCCTGCAATCACAACAATAAAAATGCTTGCAAAAGATCTGTCACATTAACCACCTCTTGTGGCCCAAGGGTGCTCTGGTCAATGATGGCATGCCCAACAAGGAAGCCAGCATTGTTTACAACATGGTCAATCAAGCCATCACTGATCTTGTATCATCAGATTCAGGGTCTCTGATTGTCAGGTTCTGCTGACCCAGGGGCTCAGCTACACTGGGCAAGTCCTTACTAGGCAGACACAATGTCTACACTTACTATCCCATGCTCTGGTGAGCTCCAGAAGAGTGAAACTGGGTGGACAAAGTGGGGAAAGGTGCTCTGGAGGAGTCCAGAGTACTCTGGAAGGATGTGCAGAGAAGCAGAAGTAACAGATGAGTGGGGAGTGAGTACAAGACAGAGCTCTGAAGTCAGATATCAAGGATAAAGGGGAACTTGGGGCTAGGCTCCAAGTTGAGGGTGTGGAGAGGGTTTTGGAGGTCATGGAGTTGAGAAGAAGAGTTGAGGCAGTAGGAGGAGAGTCAAATGTAGCCAGGAGAGTTGAGATGAGACAAGAAACTGAGAGGAATGAGATGAGACAAGACTTAGGAGGGAAAGATAGAGATGAGATGAGAAAGGAAACTGATAAGATCAGAACTGATAAGATTGAAACTGATGAGATGGAACAATGAGACAGAAACACATGAAACAAAACAGTATTTCAGGTAATATCAAGGCTACCATAACAGAGACTGTTCTACAACTTATATACTGGCTGTGGGACCTCTTCCAGGGATCACAGGTGTGATGGCAGGACTCAACAGAGACATGTGGGGCTGCCAGGTGTCAGTTCTGATCAGTTGGCAGGCCATGGTGGTATTCTGATGGGAACTGATGGGATGTAGGTCACAGATGATGGAACTGATGGGAACTCAGGTCATGCTATAGTTGTTGGGAAGCTCTGGAGTGATGTGACAGATCAAGGGAGCAAGTCAGCAGTGTGGGCTGGGGTCAGGAGAGGAGTTGGAGATGCCCAGGAGCTTGAAAATGGTCAGAGGACTTGATAGGGTCTGCAGAAGATGTGGCCAGGGTCCATTGGGGTCACCAGGGTATGCCAGGGAAGCATTGGGAATCTCCAGAGAAATATTGGAGTTTGCCAGAGCAGGCACCAAGGATAGGAGAGGGTTGCAGGGGTTGAAGGGGGAGGGGGATATGCTCTAGGGCTTGCTGGGCTTGGCTGGGCAAAGTCCAGGGGTGAGGCAGGGGTCTGGGGATGGGTCATGACACTAATGATAAAGCTCAACCTCAAATCTACATTTTGTCACATACTTACACAGATCAATGACTAGCCCCTGTTCAGCTTTAATTGGCTGGAGAACTTTTATTACAATGCTGTCTTAGGCTTTGGCTGCTGCTCTGCTCCTTATATCTTCAACCTTTTTGCTGAGGAACTGCACTGTATCTTGCAGGACAATATTCCTGCCCACTTATACTACTACTCATTGCAATCTTTTCCCCCAGCTTATCTCTGCAATCTGTATTCTTATTGGCCCTTGTGCTTGGCTCCTGACTTGGACCATCCTTCCAACCAACAAAAATAGTAGGCACAACCACCTCCATCAAATTTCTTGAGTTAGAGCTGGACTCAGTCTCAATGGAGATGTGCCTCCCAGATGACAAACTGGACTATTTCAAGGAGCTCATTGACTCTTGGGCTACCCACTCAACCTGCATGCAACATGAGCTGGAGGAACTTACAGGATTCCTACAATTTACATCACAAGTAATCCCTCTTTTCTTATGCCTTTTTACAAGGCCTCTATGACTTCTCCTCTACATTGTCAACCCAACAGTTTGCTTGTCACCACATTCTACATCCACATGCCATGATATCACTTGGTGGCAAATGTTTGCTGCTGAATAGAACAGCATTTGTTTCATTTCTCTCTCTTGGCCAACCATCAACATATTCACCAACACCAGTGGTAGAAAGAACTCAGCAGTCACCTCAGGGTCAAATGATTCTCTGTGCAGGATCCACAATAACTCTGATCTAAGCACATCCAGGCAAAAGAGATGTTTGCAGTTGTCTATGCAGTCCTATGCTGGAAACCTTACCTCTGTGACTATCATATTATCTTTCATGTCAATACCAAAGCAATTTTCAATGAAATTTGCAGTATCACAATCAAGTCTGCACTGGCCATGAAATATGTACATCACCTTACTGCCTTTGCCTGCTACCTCAACTTTTTTTTCTTCTAGTTGGCTATCATCTTCTGATAAATCACTTGCTGATGCTGCATCTCATTTTTCTTTCTCCCAATGTTTGCTATTGCACCCTGGTTAAATCCAAAGCCCAGCTTGAAGGCCCTCCAGCTTGGTGGTACAACCAACACTATCACCTTCCCAAAACTATCTCCTTTTACTTATGGCATGGACTCATGATGAGTATATGGAAAACCTACTTCACAGGTCAACAGCAATTCATCTTGTATGTCCAAATCCACAACCGATATAATGCTGATGGATTCATTGTTCCTGCCTTGCAACTGGCAATCCTCTCTTAAGTGTCAAGCCTTGCAGAGCATATACAACTGAAAACCATCAAGTTGTACCTCAATGCCATCAGGTCCCTCCACCTCCACATAAATACCAACCTTCCATTCAATGTTATTGACTCTCCCCTTGTCCAACACCTCCTCTGCAGCATCAAATACTATCATGGCAAGAAAGACCAGAAGCCTGTCCAGCCCATCACCCTCCCAACTCTTACAGCCCTCCTCATGCAGCTTGAGCCCAGCACCACTTCCAGCCACATAACCATATATGCCACCTGCTGCCTTGCATATTGATGTGCTCCTATGCTGCCTGATCACATATGACCAGATAAGGTAGCTGGCAATAGGAATATGTTAGGTGAGGGACATGTCAATAATTGTCCCAGAGAACAAGAGCAATATGAGAGGTATGGATAAGGGAGACTAGTAGTGTTCCTGTTGCTAGTAGAAGGGATAAGAAAGAAGGTCACTGGTCTAGGGTAAATGACACTAAGAATGGGGTTTAGTGGGAAGTTGTTAGAGTTTAGTGAATGTGCAAGACTAGTCACTAGCCATAGTTGCTAATGTTGCCAGGGCAAAAAGATAAAAGAGGCACCTGCAGATAGTGCCCACACTCAATCAAAAACTAGGTTGTCAAGGCTTGTTGCTAAGCTGTTAAAAATGATGAGAGTGAGCAAGGAAGAGATCTGAAGCCTGAGAGCTGAGGGAGCTTTTAAAAACATTCTATGTGGTGGTACTTTTTCTTTGTCTTTGCTAGGTTGTACAGGAGATATTTATACAATTTGTAGGTGGACTGTCACCAAGGTGGACCAAGGCTCCCAAGGGGAAGGGGAAGGCTAGGGAGGAGGACAATGATATGAATTTGAAGTAAATTCTGTTCATTGCTAAGTGGTTACTGACTGTCACTAATTCATTACTAACAGGGAGCTAGGCAGGCTCTTGCAGTGGAGAGAGGAGGCAACTGTTGTGGACACTGGGATGGGGGCTGGTGTGGTATTAGAGAAGGCAAAGGGGAAGGCTACAGTTTGCTGGAGGAGAGGAGAGCCTTCAAGGAAAGGCAAGGAGCAGTAAGTCTTAGTGACATTCACTAGTCACTGTTGCTATTTTTTCTTTAATGTGATAACTGCTAGGCTGACAATAACTCTGAAGGCTATTGATGTCCTATGGGGGCCCAGCCTTGCTATTGCTGCAACAGCTCTTGGAAGGGCTGTGTAAGGGTGACCTCTGGAGGCTGTGGCTAAGTCACACAACCAGCAGAGGGAGATTTAAAGTCTATTCAGTACTGTACAAGGGTCTATGGACATAACTACTCACCTGGCAGAGGGAGATCCAAAAAGAACAAGTCTCAGGAGCTCCCTAGCCAGGTGTGATGCTTCAGCAAAACTTCTCACCCTAACCCAAAGGTGCAAACTCCAGAAATTGCCATAACTTCAGAGATTGTACCAAAAATGGAAATCCATCATAAATGACCTCAATCTCCAGACTCATGGCACATGACCACATTCAAAAGATAGCCCTTGGTTGAAAGTACTTGTCACCAGAAAATGGGAGGGCAAGGATGACAGGCAGGCTTGGAATAAAGGAAACAAACCAGAAAGTCTGGTATGAACAGTCCTCTGACAGGCTGCTTGTATCATAGTCAGTCAATTCAGAATCAAGAAGGGAAGTTTGTTGCTAGGATAGCAACACAGGCAGCTCTGGTGAGGCAGGCAAGGGAGTTTGTAAAGAGGCAGTGGGAGTTAGCAACAGCAAGCCTGTCAATACAGATCAAGAATTCGAGCTTGAGTCTGCCCACCAAGCAGGACAGTATGACAGTAGGGGTAAGGGCAAGTGGCCTCAGAAGAGTTGTGCTGAGGTGGATAGCAAAGATGATGAAGACAGCAATGCTAGCAACAATGTGCCCTTCATGGAGGCCCAGCAACAACAAACTGTTGCTAGCAAGGAGGAGGAAGATGAAGATGTGCCAACAAGAGAGGTGATGCTGGTAGCAATGATGATAGAGGAGGTGATGGTGGAGCCCAAGGTTGCTGGTTCTGAGGCTGAGGACAAGGCAATGGAAGTAGAAGAGTAGTGAGGGGAAGGCAGAGAAGCAGGAGATAACAGTTAGGAGGTCAGAGAAGAGGAGGGTCCCTCATAGGTGAGTATCACATTTATCTGATTGCTTGCATCTTTTGCTAATGTTTTTTGTAGAAGGTCTGGATGCCTGCCCCTCAGCAACAGATAGGTGACAACAAATTGGAGTGGCTGGGGGAAGACCTAGCCTTACCAAAACCACTCATGTTGGTAACATTGCTAAGAGGTCATGAGGAGCACATGGCAATGCTGGAAGAGAGGTCCAGGCAGGAGTTGGGAACTGCTAAGATGGAGTTGTTGAAGGCTAGGGTAAAGTACACAGTGGCAAGACAAATGGTAACAATGCTGGTGGAGTACCAGAAAGATTGCCAATCCATCCTGGCTTGACAGGAGGAGAATGGAGTCAGTGAGAAGGATTGGGAGAAGAGCAAGGTAAGGAGTGTGCCTAGTGATGATGCTAACCTTGATGCCCAGCAACCACTGCTCCCTGTATATAAAATTATTTGTGTTGTAGTAGGACACAGACTAGCCCCCTGAAGAGGCTTTGTATTTTGTTTGTATTGGTAGACTGGCCCTTTTAAGGGGCCCAAAAATGTAATATAATTGACTTGAATCAGGAAGAGGATAAGAAAAGACAGCAAACATTAGTAAGTTCATATAAGGTTAAAATCAATGAGCAGAGACAAAGGCAGAGCAGTCAGTATGCACTAGCAACTGCTGCTGGCAAGGGGAAATGCTCAGTAGATCATCACAGTGAGAAAACCCCAAAGGTGTGCTGAGCACTAGTGACATGTTGCTAAGTGCAGCATCTTAAGGAAAGAAAAGAGATGGCTATAACAATAGTCTGTGAAACAGTTTGACAAGCAAAAAGGTGATATAATGAGGGCAAGGAGAAGACTTCAGTATTTTGATATGTTAAATGATGGTTTTGCTGAAGGGATAGTAAAAGAAGAAAGAGTTGCTAATGCTTAGCAAAGATTTCTAGTCATTGTTACTGTTACCAATGTTGTTAGCATCATCATTGTCCATGAGGTCAGTTTGTTTAAGTTCACATAGGTGGGAGATGTTGATGTCAAAAGCATTGCTAAGCACTGAGATGCATTCTCTAGCAAAATAGGGAATCAAGCAAAAGGCAACTACTGGGCGATGCAGGATGGAACCATTTAGTTCACAAAGAATGTAAGTGCCTCCATGGTTACAAGATATCACCACTAGGGGGCCTAAATATTGAGGCCTCATCTTCTTGTTATGTGTGACTTCAATCCTAGTATTCCTCATTAGAACCAGGTTGCCCATCTGAAAGTTGTAGTTGCATAGTTGCATGTTCTGCTTCAAAACAAATGGCAGCTAAATGTTGAGTGCTAAGGACAATATCATATAATCACTTGAGGTCTTCTTGGCAACATTGAAGATCAATTGCTTGGTGTGCTATGAGGTCAGTAGATGACAGGAAGGAGTTTGGTGGTTGTTGAAGGTATGTCACTTTGACTATATCAGCTGAAAGAAGGGGGTGAGTACCAGTGACAGCATAATAAGGGGAACAGCCCATTCACTTGCAAACTGTAACATGTTCTGACCAAAAGACTGAGTAAGTAGCAATATTCATGTGCAAAATAAGCAGTAGGAAAAATACAGTGAAAGAGATTCAAGAAAATATAAAAGAAAGAAACCATGAAATGCTGTGGATGCAGAGCATTGAGCCCATTAGAGTCTGGAACATAGTTTGATGAACCAGTACCTATATCAAGCATAGAGTAGTCACCCCAATAATGCAATGATAAGCTCCCCTGCTGTTGGTGAGCCATCATCCAAACATAGAAGCAAAAGGATTGATTAAGCTGGTCATAATTGATAAGGGTTAGAAGTGAATGTAGACATCAATGAGCCTCAAATATGGTTATGGACAAATGGTAGGCAAGGAGAATAGTGAAAAGAAGTGGATAGGGAATACAGTCAGCATGAGGCAATTTAGCAAGAGGCTATTTAGCATTTATATTGGCCTCATTGGTTGGCTGCACTTATCACCACAGGATCATGCAATATTCAGGATTATGCAATATTGAAAACATGCAATATTGGTGTAAGGACAACCTCTAGAGTGGCATGGCTCAATCACACAACTGGCAGAGGGAGATCCAAAGTCTATTCAGCATCTACAAGAAGTTCTAGAGTTCTAGCTACTCACCTGGCAGAGGGGATTCAAAGAGAACAAGTCTAAGAGATCCAATGCCAGTTGTTCAGAAAATTTACTCTAGAGCTTCTGGAAAAAATCCTCAACAATAACTAAATAGAGCCAAATCCAAAACTGGAAATCCATTGTAAATGGCAACAATCTCTGGCCTCAGTGCACATGACCACATGGGGACATGCAATATTGGAGACATGCAACATCAAAGAATTCATGGAGCTTTTCAGCTGCAGCAGCACATGGCCTTGGACATGTGATTTCCATTTCACAACATTTTCACCAACATGATAACCTAAACCTCTTTTTGTATATATTACTTTCTGATCATGCCAGCTGCCTCTCAGGTGGCTGAAACTAACAATTATTCCTTGCTTAGATAGTCTTCTTCTTGGAGTATATAATTTCCAAGTGCATACCTATTAAAAGGGAGGGGGGGACAGTATAGTAGTTTCTGAATTTGCACATCTGATATGGAAAATAAGATGTGACTGACAGATAGCAAAATTTCAAGAAGACTCAAAGCTGCAATCACAAGAAGAATAAAGTTTGACTGTCTAGCAACTGCCTACATCTATCTAGGTAAGAAGGCTATAGATGTCAAGATGGTAAGAAACACTCAGAAGTACTTCTTGCCGAGAAATGGTGACTCCCTTAAGTCATGGAGAAAAGCAGCCAAGGTTTTGGTGGGTATAAATCAAAGGTACTATCCATATTCATGGCGTTTCAAACAAGATTTGAAACCATCAATAAACAAAACATCAACAGTGCGTTTGACCAATCAGACTTTGGCAGTTGGTATGATAATATCTAGGCTAACCTACTCAAGTGTCACTGTGGTAGAAAGTACATTGGTGATCATTTGGAGGAACCTGGTTGTGCAGGTCACAAAACCATAGTGCTTCAAAACTTTTGTCACAAATTGTCATGCTGACCATACTGCCAATTATATCGCCACCTCGTTACTATTCTGATGTGTGTAATGTGTCAAGCTCAAAATTCTTTTTCTTGACTATGCTCATCTTCACAGGTGTCAAACTTTTAGACAAGAAATATATGTACATAGATGTATAAGGTATGCAGCTGATTATAACACATTTTGTATAAATTTCAAAAGAGCAATTTACCTCTGTGTAGGGAAGGATTATGAGGAGTTGAGTTCAGTATTGGCATGGATGGAACGTCAACAGTGGTGGAGATGGACAGGAGAGTAGACTGCAGAAAAGTGCAGAGAGTGGGGGCCCATAGACAAAGGAGTAGGACAGAAAGGTCCATTTAAGTTCCTTGTGCACAACGTGGATGCATAAAGACGCTGTGATGGAGGTCCTAGACATATCTCTGGCACACAACTATCTCCAAGGGCGCGCAAATGAGCGTTGATATCGGACATGTAGAGTGATATGATGAGAGATGTCGACAATTGGATATATCGTGTTGAAATCGCATCCCCTAGTATCTACATGCCAAGTACACATATCTTTGATGACCAACAGACATAACGGTTGAGGTCAGGGAATACTATACGCTCTCCATGCTTCACCAGCACTCTCACTACTCCCACCTACCCAAGTGCTCAATATGATTGTCACGCTAGTCTTGACTCTCCAACCCACAAGGATTATGACCGATGTGAATATTGGCTCTATATCAAGCACAACTGGGATTGATCACTACTTTGTAGCCTTTTGAAAGAATAGGCCAACTCACCGCGTAAGCCGAATCCAGCCGACATTCCGCCCAGGAGGTTGCGAATGATCCATTCGCGGTTTACCTGGTCATCTGAAAAGACCTTAAGGGCATTTACGAGAGCGTTATTGTACAGATATCCTCTGCCCCAGGCTTCGTTGATGAACATAGGAGAAGGTGTCGGACGCCATATCGTCAGAAGAAATAAAAGGAACAGTTTCGTCAGGGATGAATAGAATAATGTCAAAGGCACCAGGGAAAATCTTTGAGTATGGCTTATCAGATAACGACACTTCAACAAAAGAGATAAAAAGACCTGAATTCCCGCTTGATGTCAGAGCTCACGGGTACCGCTCCACGATATCGCCAGGTCTGCACCAATGACATGAGGCACATTATGAAGTAACAAGCTACAAGAATTCCCAAATGGAACGCTATCGTCTCTGATGATATATCTCATAAGTGCGGTTTGCAGGTAGGATGAGCAATAATCTGACCAGCACAACACCCTGTGAAAACACGAGTAAACCCATTTAACGTTTCCCTCGTCCATGGAGAACGAGTCATTGGCTGATCAGGATCTATCACAAATATAGATTGGAATTCAAAGGGCAGTAACATAGAGGTCCTACTGAGGCGGCTCCATCTAATGACTCCTCATGCCATTTATCAGTAAATATATTCGGAATGGCAGAACTAGCATCATACATGCATCTAGAAAGATAAGCGTTACACCAAGCTGAAGAACAAGGGTCCATCTCTCCTAAGGGAATCGTCGACTGAGAAGGATCTTGCTTATATCAAGGGCACGTACTTTTTCCCGAGTTCGATGATTTACATCACGCATCTCCTTGATTTCCGTCTGCCTACGTGGCTTTGTTCCTCGGTTATATAGAAGATGTCGGTATACTCCCCGCTTGAGAAGAATGAGATCGAGTAACAACGTTAACGAGTCATGCTCCACATAAGGGTCCGCAAAACGATGACAGACTGACTTGAAGAAATTCAGGACGTCACGTCATCCTTCCGACATTAGAAAAAGGCACGAACACACTGCTCAAGCCTGAGATTATATGCCGATTCGTATTCTGTGTACAGATATGGGACATAATTAGTGCATGTCGTGCAGATAGGCATGATATTTTCTGCCCAGCTGAAAAGTCATCAAATCGGAAAAGCTCGCATAACGATCACGTGAAATGTGACGCATCACAGTGAGGGATTCTAAACCATTTAATTAATTCGAGCTCGATATCTTGTTTCCACCCGTTCCTAAGAGTTTCATGCTTTCCATCACGGAATTATCACACTAGGGAATCAGAACTCCAAGGTATACACAAATAGAATACCTGTTGACCATGCTGGCCAGGCAACCGAGAGATACTCGATAGCAACTCAATAGTGTTGATGGTGATGACTTCGAACGCTACCCGTATCAACTGAATGCACACGTCGGGCGCCGACGAAAGCTCAAAATATATCTCGGCAAAATATTCACCAGCATGTACAACACTGATGTCTGTCTCGACTTTATTACGAAGCCAGAACAGACAAGCGCACCTGTTAATCATGACGGAAAAGATTGTCATATCGAAGCAATACATCTTGACATTCGTGATATATATCTGCTGCTTGGTGTGATTGTATGGAGCTAGTGTCGCGAGGCATCAGTAGAAACACGAGGGACGATAACTACAAGCTCTCCTTCAATCGAGGGTTTGTCATGTCGAGATTTGTTATTAGGATTGAGCCGTAGTGAAAATAAGATATATAATAAGTATTTGAAGCAATGATAGTAGAGTTTGGATGTGAAAATATGACTTAAGTGAGGAACTTCCAACCGAAAGTATAGACTGCGCTTAACTTTAGTGAGAAAAGAGGTATCCAGATTCGAACCTGTCTGATAGCGCTAGCCGCAGTTGAAATAGTTTCCTTGAATGACGTTCGGGCATCCTTGCGTGTCTGACAGAGTTTCAGCCATCATAGTCTTGTCAAAACCAGAACCACAATCATCACCTCTGTTTGTTGGACAATCGGCTGGGTCATCGCAACATCTGATGCATGCACGGGGTCCTGCAGGTTCGACAAGTTCCACATAGTGATTGTACCTTTTCATATCCAATATAGTCAGTTCCATAGTTTGAATGGATATGACATGCGGATATATACCCCAAGCACTTGCTACCCCGCGGGTTTCCCATTCCTCCTACACCGCCACTAGAATCGTACTGGCCTCCAGCATCTTTAGGGTTGAGCCGATCAAGGAGCTCTGGGCGAATACATCCGGTCACTAGAAATCAATGTAATGACAATTTGCAAGCAGAGAAGAGATTAGCCTACATTGTGCGAACCTCTTGCCGTGCTTCCCCTTGCCTTTTTTGAATTCGACGTTGCGCCAAAAGTTCATCGGAAGTTGGCCTTGACTAGAAGAAAACCGCGCTGCAGGCGAGCAGTATGTCTTCATACCACCAGGATGCTCGCTATCTCCGACATTGGTATGAGCGTTTCTGTGGTTTGGCGAGGTATTCAGTTAGGACAACGCTAAGTGAAATAGGTGGATCTAACCGAGGCACGATCATACTACATTATCATCATCCATGATACCTATTATGAAAACATAATCGTGGCATACCAGTAGTTGTTCGCATCTGTAATAGAGACGATGTTGTCCGACGCCTGACGACGCTGCAGCGTAGAATCATGTACTCCAAGTGCAAACGATGACTGGACATAAGAGAAGGCGACTAAGAATGTGACGAGGGAAAGTTGCATCTCTCCAATGCTGGCGAGCGGCTCTGCACGAAAAATATACTCAACTGCCTGTGTTTTTATAGCAAACGAAGGAAAGTGGCGCCCTTTGCCGCAATCAAATCCGTGTTTCAAGACGAACCGGGTGTGCTAGATAGGAGACGGAATAGAGACAGGGAGACAAGTGATCACCATGGTCCGGGACTGCAGATCAAAGCCATTAGTGAGGTCTGCTGCCTTGCCTTGTGATCGTTGTCAACATAAGACTTACCACTTTTGAATTAGAGCACAGGTTTCTTAAACAGCATTGCAAAATCCGTTCCAACCTCCATCCTGGCTGCCTGCCAGCGTCAAAATGACAATGAGCAAATCCTGGACAATCAGGGGAGAAAGCGTCGAAATGTCTGACTTGATCCTTTGTCTTCGCTGCGTATATCCGCAAGTACACGGGTCTTCTTGAATATTGTGTCGGCATGTTCAAGACGTGGATCGAATGAATTGATTCGGACATTACGACGGCCCGTACTTCATGGAAGATCTCCAATATGTACCAGATGCCTCGCATGCATTCGGAACTGCGTCGGTAATAACAACCAACTTTCACGTAGCCTAAAACACTGGGCCAAAGAGCTATGTCTAGCTTATGAAACTGGTAAGATAAAACTTGACCTGAATATCCGAATCAGTGCTCTGTACAACATGAAAGGCGGGCATTGGTAGGCGTCGATGTTGCAGTGGCACTTCTTATGATGAAAAGATGAGGATAGGTAATCGCCTCGGCGCCATCTCTCTGGTAGGCATTCATTTCGATGAGCCTTCCGAACGAGTTGCTTCAAATGACCTTGATAACTGACAGGTATTAGAAATCATATACATCAAGTTCCCCAGAAAGTCATAACATCATGGTAAACAAAGAGACTAAATTGAACAATCAAAGTAATTGCCCGGTATTACATTGGGACATCCCTTCGTATCTTTACCTGAGTCAGCCTCTTCATATTGGCGCAGCAAGATATGATGCGAACCTATTATGACTGGGCAGTCAGCCGCATCATTGCAGCACCGGATACATGCGCGCGGGCCTGCAGGCTCAATGAGCTCTACATAGTGTTTGTATCTAGCGAGACCTATCAGCAACACAAGAGCGTGACTGAGGGTAATCTAGGCTCACCCAATACATTTACTGCCTACAGGATTCCCCTTTCCATTCGTTCCACCATCCGAGTCGTATTGTCCACCAGCATCATTGGGATTGAGACGATCCACAAGCCCAGGGCGAATGCATCCCGTCACTGCACGAAAACTCCAGCGAAGCTCGTTGACCCGATAAGAGAAACACTAACGCTGCGCATAACCCTTGCCATTCTTCCCTTTCCCTCTTTCAAAAGCGACATTGCGCCAGAACTGGTTGGGAAGGAGGCCTTGCTGGGATGATTTTCTCGCGGACGCGGAACAGTATGTTTTCTCCCCACCGGGACGTTCACTGTCCCCTATATCCGTGTGCGGATCGCTACGCAAGGTCACAGTGTCGATGATCCCTAAATTCTTAAAAGAACAACTGAAAAACTAACCGAGGCAGAATAAGACTAGACAAATGGATGGATGTTCACAGTATCATGGGGATCCAAAGGAGCGATAAACGTACCAAAAAGAGTTGGTGCTATTGATGAGGACAATGTTGTCCAACGCCGGACCTGCTTGGAAAGCGCTGGGTGCCAAACCATAAATGCAGACCAGGCAAGACAGCGCGACAAAGGCAACAGAGAGAAACTGCATCGCGACTGGCGTCAGACGTGAGAAGAGAGGGAGAAATGAGAGTAAGACAAGGCAATGAATTTTTTATATATCGGCTGACATGGATTAGGAGGTTGCTGTCGACTTGCGTGGGGCTAAGGTAGTCCGACGACCACTCGTGTCGAGAGCAGACACGCGATGATTCTCGCCACCTGTCGATGATATCTTCCATGGGCCGTTCATTGGTTATTAAGCCAGCAATCCCCCAGAAATCCCATGGCCAAGCGTTCAAAAAGTCGTTTGTGGTTGTCCAATGCGGCTGCAACCAGCGAGCGATAAGGTTCAGCTCGTTACAGTCACCGTCGAGGCAAAACTGCGCAAAAGTCATAAGTTAAATTTTGATTGTAGATCAGTTGGTTTGTGCGAAGGTGTGTAAGTCACCAGCAATTGTTGCGAAGGCCAATTTAAGAATTTGCGGATACTCTTTTCCATTCCTTCCTGTAATTCTTGTGTGCCCAATAACCCATAGCTCCATTTGTATCGCTGACACAGCCATGAACACTGTAGCTATATTTCATAGATATCGAATCATTACACCGAAAGCAGAGCAGGGTGGAGAAGACACGGAAAACGACTTACTAGCGATGACGCGCGACATAGAACTTTGTAGTCGGGATGGATGGCATGTATAAGTAACATTACAGAAAGTAACGTGGAAAACGTATTAATTAAGCAAAAGATAAATTGGACAGCTCACCTTTGAAACTTGTCAGCTATCTGAGCCTTGATATCTGCTGTAATTATGGTACAGTCATGATGGGAAGCCCATGCACAACTGGTGGGGGTTTGTCAGCAGGAGGGAGTGTCAGACTAGGCATGAATCCGTCTCGTCGAGCAGGCGGCAATATTAAAAAATGTCGTGTGATTTGTGGAGACAGTATGGAGATTCTTTCAAGCCTTGGGCGCGTCAAGACTACTTGGTCCTTAAGCCATAAGTAGCTTTAACAAGTAAGGCTGTCTTCTACTCTGAAATTAGAAACGTCAGAGCCGAACTTAACCGAAGTTGCAATGCAATAACTAGGATGAATTCTCCACATATTACGAGTAATGCCTGCGTTAAGAAATCTAGCATGACCTCAAGTTACCGAGAATAAAAGCAACAACTATCTTCTTGAACTCGTTGGGTTTTTCAGCATGAACTGTCGAAGACATTATCTCAATTAACATGTCTTCCACCATAAAGAAGACGTACCCCAATGTCCTGTGTCAAGTAGTTCGAACTGCATATTGGGGAAAAAAGCCTTGAACGTAGGAAGATTCGAATCATTAATATAACTAAGGAGATTTCAATCATTAATATAACTAAGGAGATTTCAATCGCGCAGTCTCAAAGCAATCAGAAAACGTCGACTTACTCGCTCTTAGCTCCTTTCACGACGAGAGTCCGTCCTCGCCACTTATGAGGCCATCTGGTGTATAAGGAAACGAACCAATATCGGCTATCGCATCTGTGAGAATGTTGACAAGGATCTTGAATTTGACAGTCTCGTCGGGCTGTCGAGAAGGGACGATTAAGTTTTTAAGGAGAAATTGACGGACGCCTGAGTCCTGAACTGTTTGCTGCTTCGGCCATAGCAATATTTGAGAAGAAAAGAATCAACCTTTTCCTCCACTTTCAAGGCAGAATCGGCTTCTTCTCGAGTTCTGATATTCGCTGGGGGATCCGCAATACGAGCCATCGCACCTAGGTAGCGTCTGAAGGAAGGGGACGAAGATGATCGTATAGGCGCTATATCCAAGACGATGAGATTGGCTAGGTTGGGACGCGAGGGGGAGAGAGCTAAGGTCATGGCCACCTTACCTCCCCTAGACTGAATCATTCAGGGAAATCCATGCTTCAGAAATAGTGGAACATACATGGAATGTCCTAGTATTGATATATCTTCCAGCTCGTGCTTATTTATGAAGTGCCATACATCTGCTGCCATCGCCTCATATGTCATGGGAGTTACATGCACCGACGACCCGTGATTTCGGAGGTCAAGTGCGTAGATTGGGCGGTCGAGGTCACGTAGAAAAGCTTTGCATAACGGCGTGAAGTTCCGGTTTGATCCACTGGACGTACCCAGTCAAATGCTGGCCCTTAGGAACTGAGTGTAAGTTACGTACGATAAGCCGTGTAGTATCACTACTGCACCAGAAGTCTTGTTCCCATTTACCGGGATGTATTCTTGATAAGAGAGATCTATTGGAATCGATCCGGTCGAGTAGCTACGGGGGGTCTTTGTCGTTATTACTGGATGCAAACTCGGAGGGCTTAGGCCTGCCGTATTACGCAGAGAAAAATAGCTCTGAGCCCGGCTCAAAATGAGAACTGATGTATGCGAAGCTGAAGAAAGCAAATTGAATTTTTGGCGCCGACATTGGAGTGGCCATCGTAAGAAGTTCATTCTAGTGGCTGTGGTTAACTCCGTACATAGTCATGTGGTTAAAACTTCCTCAAGGGGGTCAGTGCTTGAGCATACTCTGCTATTCGAATTTCCTGCCCTTTCAGATAAGCCTTGGTGACATCGGCCATCTTTGGCATTCCTTGATAATCGTCTAGAGTGATCATAGGTGCCCAATCATCCCCCACCTTCACCCCAGCATTAAAGCGGTAATATACCTTGTCCTCTTCATACAACTCCTTCATCAAATCGTGCGTCCTCTTGCAGTCTGTCATAATCCTATTTGAAGCCTCGAGAAGTGACTCCAAGTAACCAGGCACCTCAATGGGGCTGAAGAGCCGGGAATCGATAGTGATGTGGAGTTGCATACCCGTTCCGATGCTTATGAGGCGTCCAGTGCGTCTCCCGATGCCAAAGACGGCATTGACTTCTCCCATTAGCCTACGAAAGAATATGAGAGAAATGTCATGTATTGATAAAGCAGAGGGGCTCGCAAGATCGACGGATTGTTGAAACTCATTTACCCCATCTATGAATTCGGCATTGTTGATCGTGATCGGCGGTAGATACAGCGGGGCTGCAGAAGTTGCCCGCGCAGCTTGCCATATGCAACAACCAGTAAATGGATCAGGGAATTTAGTAGAATATGTCCTGAAATGCTCAGCTCTCTCGCTTAAGTTGTCCGGACGGCCAGAGACAACAAATCTAGCAAGGCCGACAGATCAGCGTTCGTAAGATGGACGGTATGATTGATAAACGTGTACACTTTGCAGTTGTTCGTACGGTCCGAATCCAGCATCGAGGCATTCTCGTCACCAGTCTTCTCCTCGATAACCATTTTCAGCACTCGCTCAAAATTGTCCGCTTTATAGTAAGCTCCGGTACTGACAAAATTCCAAGTTTTCCCAACAAAGTTGGGGGAGAATATGCTCAAGGCCAGAGATTCAAAGACTTCGATGCATTCTGGTATAGTCATCTGAAGTCGCCCAAGCATAATTGCAATCAGTCTTTACTCAATTCATCAGCTTACCTAGTCTTTAAAATGTCACGCGAAAAGACGTACCCTCCAACGTCTCGTACCACATATCATATCAAAATATTTACAAGGCTTAACGTTCGGGTCGTTCGGCGACACCTTCGCCATGATTGCCTGTAGAATTTACAATGAAGAGATACTACGGACCCCCCCGCCATCTGCAATATCAACATTTTAGCGACCTGCATGAACACGTCAATTATAGGCCGTGAACATACCGAAAGATAACAGCCTCAAAGGCGACTCGGTCGCAGCAACCTGATCAGCACGGAGTGGCTCCCTAGGAAGCATCTCGTGCACGAGCGAGTACGCCGGCGATGCTTTGTTGGACGTCGCAGCATCAAGATACGTACCAAAGATTTTTGTAAGTGAAGTGATTTGCTTAAAGATGAGCCCAGTCGAACGTCTAACAGGAAATGACCTCAGCCGACGACGGTCTTTTACACCTAATGGATGATTCAGTCGATGTTTGACGGGGGGTTGGTGTATAATGCACCGCCGACATCTCTCTCAGGCATACGGAGGATCAGGCGTGCTTCCGAGGCATGGTTTTCCCAATCGGAGAAGCGGGCACAGACAAATACACCCAACGCATTTCCAACCTTAGAACCCACTACCGATCAACGTTCAAGGATAAACTTCTGAAAAACTTACCTCAAGACTGACGAAAATCTCATGGTGACCCAAAAAAACCTGGCCAGCCTGTATCATATCCTGTTTCTCACCCGAGTTATTCTCATGGGACTTCCACACGAGTGCCAGGTTGTCCTTGACTTTGATTTGTGTTGCCTCAGGCGATTGCAGCACGACTATGTCAAACCAACTGCAGCCCGCCTCGGATCTCGGCACCCAGCCTTGATCGTGCGATTTTTTTTGTTCAAGCTGGATGCTTACGACGTTGTCGATGATATGTTTAGTGAGAGCCTGCAGAGGGGCATGAGGACCAATGAGGTGTTTCGATGGCGAGCAATTGTAGCATATTGTCCCGAAGTGTGTCAACAGGACTAGCCCTGAGAAAGAACTGATCATTATTGGTGTTGGTAATCACTTCAAGGGGAAAAAACACATTATTGGTATTGTAACGCCCAGACTTTTGTCCATTTTTGTCCGAGTAGGCGGGTTCCTTGAAGAACTTAACGATACTACCCGTGTTCAGCAGAACCAACTCTTTGTTCTTTAAATATTAGCCCATCAAGCGACCTTCGTGATCCTTCAGCTCAAGTCCTTTCTTCCTAAGCATTTCCAGTCCCCTTATCAACATTCGACGATGCTTCTGAGTTAGATCCCTCACGTTACCTGCATCAATGAGTTGAATACAGCTCAGCGACGAGGTGAACTTCATCTCGTTGAGCCCGAAAAAAAGCAATCTATACATCTGCGAAGAGGCCTGGATGGCAGTATTCTGTAAACCAAGGGTATGGACCTTTGGCGGGAGCTCAAGCTCGAAGCCGCCCGCTCGGAACGGGATGAAGTCCCAATCGGCTGCCAAGATATCGAGACGAACGAGGTTAGGGCAAAAAGAAACCAGCAAAGTCAGAATTGCTAAGCAGTAGTGTGAGATATTAAGCTGGACAACCTCCAACTTCACCCCGTTAACTTTGAGAAAGAGCTTCCACTCTGGTTGGACTTCAGCAACGTCAACAACAAGATGTCGTAGAGATGGAAAGTGGCCGGAGAATGGACACTCATGAGCATGGAGCAATTCAAGGGATGGTAGCACAGGAGATAGTACTTCAGATCTACCTGCCTGCGAGTGTTCGGGAAAACGAAGGATCCTAAGATGGGTGGCTTTCTCGAGGAATACTTGCCATGCGTTATGCGCAGATACAGGAACGTGACAGTCCCAGACGACAACTTGCAAAGTTGATCCACACGTGTCTGCAAGGTTCTGTAAAATAGGCGATGGAGAGCCAAGGGGACTGCAACGAGCACTCAAATATACGATGCTGAGATTTGGAAGGCATTGAACGATTCCTGAGATGAGCGCTATGTCTTCGTCTCTGGCATCAATACCTTGCATAGACAGATTGTCCCGCAGCATGATATCGAGCCGCTTGACCGTCAGACCCGAGATATGATTGGCCACATTGGCACCTTCGGAATCACGGGCTCTGAACACCGCATCATGGAAAGAGCGGAGACACTCGCTTCTGCCAAGATAAATGTTCTCGTATAGGTATGGAGATGCCCAGGCATTCCAATGTTTGCAGACTCGGACTACATAGCGCTTTGTCACCTATATCAATTTCAGCCGTCGTTAATATTTGACTTACAGGTCTCATCTGCATACCAGCGATTCCTTGAAAATTTTCTTCCGCCGGCGCGTAGAAGAAAAGGAAAAGTCAACTACAGAGTCCAAGTCAAGCGGATTCCAATCGCCTGCAGAGCATGCCATTTCGAAGATATTCAACCAAATCTCTGTCGGAAGTGGTGAGAGGTTCACACGTGGTCGTGGTGCCCTGTGCGTGGTATTCATGGGTCTCCGTACGTTTATAGACGTCGCCCGCAATGCCAGAACAAGCTATACCGGCGGCCGGACCATGCTAGGTATCGATATAATGCAAAGGAAGATGACACTGAGAAAGAAAAGGTCTTACGTATATGACCACTCATCACAGCCACTGTATTTCCTTTGTTACTCAAAGCTTCAATGTTCATCCTATCGTCGTCGATGTCAAAGGTGCTTTATACATTCAGTACCGTTCATACCTCCTGCCATTAGCAATAGGTGTTACCCAATGCCATGAGGCTTTGGTAAAGATTACCCCGATCGTCTTAGGTCGGGTCTCAGGGTCTCACTGACTTTTGTGACAGCAAACGCGCCTGCCTGGAGGCTGGAGCCACCCAGAGCTTTTAGCTCTTCGCAGTAACGTTGCGATCCGGTATTCTCTTTGACGGCATTTGAACGAC
Source organism: Termitomyces sp. DKA64 (assembly GCA_017657295.1). NCBI lineage: Eukaryota > Fungi > Basidiomycota > Agaricomycetes > Agaricales > Lyophyllaceae > Termitomyces > Termitomyces sp. DKA64. The sequence goes on along the minus strand of JAGGAV010000138.1, from coordinate 2,302 downwards.
CACCACATTCACGACCCATCTACGACACATCAAGATTTAGAATATGCAGTGTTCAGCGAAGAGGGGTGCATCAACACCGCTGCGATTCTATAAAAGAGAATGGACAAGATACAGACCAGTATGTGACACCCAAGGTATCGCAGCTGTCGTGCGCTCATCTCTATTGTCCTAAGCAGCATCTACCTAAATCAGTTTCTCTCCCAATCTTTAAATTGCTCCCTACCAATCGACCGATATTTACTTGTCGCCATTGTGGGTCTGTTAACACTCTAATACCACTATGCCTTTGGTGCTGTTGGACCTCTGAGGCAGCTCAACACGAATTCGAAAGGTGTACTCCTCGCGCTCGCAGAGCAAGCATGCCCCCTAAGATTGTTCGGAAACTTGATCGTCAAGCCATGGTTAATGCTACATCTGAGCCAGCGTCATTTCGGTACACTGGCTTTCACAAAAGCAATCGTTGCTCGACTGATGACCGGACGTTGCGATATGTATCCCAGGATAGTCGCCCCAGCACCAGGTCATTTTCGCAATCGAAATCTTATGTTCTTCAAGACCACCGGAGCGCTATGCCTTTGATCAGAACTTCAGATGCAACTGATGGTGATACTCACATTGCTACTGCCGCTTCCTGCACCATCCTCCTAAGCCATTCTCATACGCCGACTCTCAAACGCTGCTCCTCACAGGATTTAGACGCACTCTCTGAGAAGCCACAGCGACCCTCCTGCTTTGACGATAGTCCCTTCAAGAGCGCCACCTCAGGTGTTATTCCATCCCGCTCCTTCCAGCTCCGCCACTCTCATTCTACAGGTGTAGATCGCCCCTCACCTATGCATCTCATCAAGACTGTCTCTACCAAGTCTCTTCGATCGGCCCACATAGTCATCGACTTTAAAACCTTTCGTCAATCTTATCTTAAACCCAATATTAATAATCCGCCTGTGAAGCAGGCTCCTCCCACGCTAAAGACACTTCGACGCAAGAAGCGTCTATCCTTCTATCGGCCATCTGTTCCTCGTCCCAACTCGATTGCCAGCTGCACCTTCAGCGCTGATCCATCGACAGCTGGATCTCAACCACAAGGTATCTGTGCTTGGGACGATCATTTCCCTGATCCGAGGCACGAGCCAAAGCCGTGGACTCAGACTCATGCACGCTACTCGCAACCAACTAATGTCACCAGATTTGGGCGTCCAAGCCGCCCACTCTATACAGCTATTCGCCCTAATATGTCTTCTGTGAAAACCCCCAGTAGCACCATACGGCCTTCTGATACACCCTACAGTCTACGTCTCTCTCATCCTATATCTCTTTCAACGCCATCTCGAGCTCCTTCTCCTGGTATAATATCTGTTCTATCGTCGACATCAGCCCTTGAAGATGACGGAACTGGTTTTGAATCCTTTGCCTACCAATCACGCCCATCATCTCATCATAGCTGTGGAGCAGCACCCCCATCTGCCGTTAGTATGATGTCCCAACGACGCAACATCAGTGGGTTCTCACTCAGTGGCGAGACCGAATTGAAGATGGCGTTGGCAGAATCAGGACGTGAAGGTCATGATGTCTTCAGATTTAAAGATATGGGGAAGAGACGTGATACTTTCAACGTGACGAAGAAGATACAAAAGTTGAGCAAGGGTGTCAAGAAATTCATCTTGAGAAGTCGTCATCATTGATTGTTGTATGAAGTGTATGATTGCGTTCTCCAGGGCTGTCCATCATCTATACTTATAGGTAGTACCCTCTCCATGTCACTTTGTCAAATTGTGCGTTGTGCATAATGCCGTTATGCTTTGCCAAGTTAAATTTGCTGCAAAGTCTAAAACCAACATTTTGAGGGGTTTTGCAACGCCTCTTCGGAATAATCCGATGATGTCATACAAAAATGTTTGCTTGACTTGAACCATTCACACTGTCTGTAATACCGCTAAGTCTAACATTTGAGGAAGTGGTCGCAGGGTTCAGCACAGCCCAGGATTTGTGCTCATTTGTTGATCCATCTGCCGATCTGGAGCTCACGTGTGGAGAGCATCGATCAAAAATTCGAAATATGGGCTTCGGTTGCGATTTTTCATCGCCCGTGCTTTGTGCATCATTGAATTCAATTCTATTCAAATCTTCAAATCGACATCCAACTTTCGACGCTTAGCAGCAGACCTCTGCTCCCCCTCTTCCCCCCCCCCCCCCCCCCCCCCCCCCCCCCCCCCCCCCCCCCCCCCCCCCCCCCCTCCTCTCCCCCCCCTTCGCCCCGTTCCCGTGTCTCGTCTGATGGGGGTTGGTGGGGGGTGGTGGTTTT
>JAGGAV010000137.1:0-23594 GCA_017657295.1 Termitomyces sp. DKA64 | reverse complement strand
CTTCCGCGCCCTCTTCGTAGGTTCCTGTTTATCAACTTCCTTTGCCTTCTTCATCTGCCTCTGGTACTCTTCCTCCTCGGCTCTCTCATTCGCGTCCAATTGCTTCCGCCTTTTCATCGCCCTTTTCATGACAATCATATCAGCAGCGTCCAGCTCTGCATTGTCCGAGCCTCCCTCTTCCCCTTCCCGTTCGTCCACGGGGAACATAGCTACGCCATAATTCGCACTCTCTCGTAAAATCTTGACAGCATCGCCCATCTGACTCTCATCAAGATTCATGTCTTGCATGATCAACCGCACACCAATTTCAGGGACTAGAATTCGCTGGAGAAACTCGCTTGCCGTCAGAGGGGATACCAGGTCAGGATCAATCGAGGCAGGCGGAAACAAGTCGTACAACGTTTGGTGTATAATGACTGATCCCATTTCACCGTAGCTACAGATAGATTCAGTGCGGATCGGTCCGGTAAAAGAAAACCAGAAAGCACTTACTATCCTGGCTGCATCTTTTCAAAACTTGCGAACTGCCCACGAACCCCTGCAACAGCCCTCGTCCCCTTTGATCTCACTTCCTCTAATACCTCCTTCCAGAACACACATCGTGCTCTATGCCGGTTTTCCTTGTTACCAAACAAAACAGAATCCACCTCACCATTGTCCTCAATGATAGCACGCAATGCGCCCTTCATCTTCCGTACACGTTTGCCGAGCTCGGACCAATCAATTGTCTTGGGCCAGCCCTTACGCTTAGCTTCAGGCAGCATCTGGCTCTCGAAGCGATGACGCTGGCAGACCGCAATGTAAACGGTGAACGGCGCCGTGCGTCCAAGGCGGTTCCCTGGTCGGGGTTCCGGGCGTGATTTTTTAGCAGCAGAAGCCAGGAGATGATTGAGCTGAGAGGTAGGTTGAGGAGGGAGCGATGTATCACAGTAAGGACAAAGAGTTCCAGGGTCAATTTCTGGCATTGCGATCAGAAGAAAGAAAGTAGTGTATACAGAAAAATTCAAATATACCCTCTGCGTCCTCTTCCTCCGCTTCGTTCTCTTTCAATCTTTTTGGATCGGGATCGTCATAGATTTCCGAGGAGGGACGTTTGAGATTAGATTGTCCAGCGACCGAAGGTGATGATCCAATGCTATCGAGTACTTGTGTGCTCATAGGAAATGGTTGAGCTGTAGGCATATTTTTTCTTCGAGGTGCTTTGTCGCTCGGCGGAGATGGTCCAATGCTATCGAATACTCGCGTGCCCATAGGGAATGGCCGAGCTTTAGGCACATTAGTCTTCCGAGGTGGTCTGACGCCATTGAGTATCTGTGCACTCAAAGGAAACGTCCGGACTTGAGATGCATCGACCCGTCCTTCTCCATCATTGCCATCTGAATCATCGGGGGACACAATGGTCTGACGTGAACTGGCAGATCGGAACTCCTGTTTTCGAATACTCGACTCTGCCGGATCTTTATTGTTCGCAGGCGGTAAAGGCTTGTTCATGTCTAACTTCTCAGATACACTCCTCTTTCCTGAGCTTTTCATCTTAGTCATATATTCCTGTGACCCCAAAGGTTCAAGCGACGGGAATTTGGATGGGGCCCTTGGGGACAAAGAGGGGAAGGCTTCAACTTTTAGCTTCTTAACAGGAGATGGTTTTCCAGGACCGTCATTGTTGGACACTCGAATAGGTGAATAGTGAGAGAAAAAGCGGGTAGGTGTTCCACATATAGTCATACGACGCGCCGGAGAGCGTGGAGGGGTGCCCTCAGGAACGAGTTGCACTGTCGAAGCTTTACGTCCTAATGGACGTGGTTTGGGACGAGTTAATGCGGAAGGTGGTTTTTCGCGTGTTCGTGTCGTGGATTGGCGCTGGCGCTGACCAGGACTTGGAGACCTGTCACGAGTGGGGCTATGTTCCCGACGTGTATCGGTCTGAGGAGGCTTAGATAGAGGATTTGGTTTCCTACTAGAAGACAAATCGGCATTCCCATGCTCTAGTACGGATGGCTGGGACGAAGACGCGTCGTGCGCCGGAGTGTCATCATCTTGAGGTGGCCTGATCTTGTTGAACTTCAAGCGCTTCAGCACGCCCGATTTACCATGGAAGGAAGCATGAAAATCGTGGTAGACTCCTTTCCCGTCGATGTATCCATCCTCTCTGTCCAGCTGGTCCTCATCAACCACAGATCCAGCACGCGAGCTGGCACGCGAGGAGGGGGGCAATATGTCCAAATCGTCCGAGCTATCGGAAGACTGAGTCCTTTCCTCCTCTTTTTTCAAAGACGGCTTGGACCTTGTTTGCTTCGCGGTTTTGATGAAGCTAGATCCAAGATCCTCGGCTGCCATACCTGTGCGACGCGATTTGACAGTTCTTGACTGAGGTGGTGGAGGCCGTGACGGCATGCGAAGTTTTGGATCGTCAATGTAGCTCATCATGTTCCAAGATGAACCCACACAGAGGTTCTCCATTGAGAAAAAGGTAGGGTGTGTCGTAGCTACTTAATATAACGCGAAACTTGAAAAATAGGGTGAAAGGTTCGTGGCTCCAATCATGTGATCGGCGTAGCCTTGTCAGGTGCGATCACATTTGGCTCACTTACGCGACGGGTGGAAATAGGTAGGTACATCAGTCTAGTGACAAAGATACGAGATGTCTAATTACGAAGGAAACACCGCCTTTTTGAAGGGACTACTATATCGTTGAACATCATGCAACATCTTATGTAGCTGAGGATATCGCAGTCTGCCATCCAACAATTTCTTTGCCATCCGAATCTTGAACGCTGAGGAAGAACTGAGGGAGAATGAGTCCATCCCGTCCTTCGCTAAGTACTACTCCGTTATCAGAAAGAAAGAATTTGATCCCAGCATCCAGAGCTTTCGGGACATCAAGAAAAATCAGAATCTGCGAGCTACTTCTCATGCCTTGGGATGATGCATTCAGAAGATGTCTGGCACCCAAATTCAAAGGCAACGAATGATACTCACCACTAATGACACCATTACCTGGAACGCCTTGCGCAAAATGTATATGGTTCCGTGTCATTCGTGATAAACCACCTTGGGCTAACGGGCGGTCAGGGATACAGAAGCAAAACAGAGACGAAGCTCACCAATCGATTTCCATGCTTGTCTCGTCGTCCCGTGAACGGCGACTCCGGTCGGAATATCTTCCAACGACAGGACAGGTTGAAGTTCCAGTTTAACCATCTAGGAACGATGAGGTCATCAAGCGGTATCAAGATAACAAAGGAGACCGCACCTCCATCGAGTGTCCTTGGTTCGCGCGGATCCACCACTCTCCCGAATCTTCCTTCAAATCAAACCGCTTCTTCAAATCCGCCTTCACAAGTTCCTGCAGCCCCGAAAAATCGACATCCTGGCCCTTACCTTTGAGGTTCTCCACCTAAACAAATCGCAGATCAATAATAGACAGAAATGCCTTCCCCCAGAAGGGCGTGCGCGTCTGAGAACGGACCAGGTCTTTCACTTTGACGTAACCATCTGGGCGCATCGGAAGTCTCTCGTTCTTCGCGCCATGTCGCAGGAGCCACGATATCGTTTTGGACAAACGAACAGCAGGTGAATCCCTCTCCAGACCTCGGAGTTTAGTCGACTGACCACCACCTTGCTTCTTCTGTCCCTTCTCCTGTTTCCTTCGAGAATTCGTCGACGCATTGCGTTGGTCATTTCCACTCCCCGCCGGCGCTGCCGTCTGTGCCGCTGACATGGCTCGAATGCGGTTCGGGTTCGACGCAAGTCGGCGGAGTATCACAGGACGAGTGAGAAGTATGCGCAACAGTTTGGGTTTTTGCTTATTGAAAGGTTTATCAGATTTTGAAATTGCATGTCAATGTCAAGTAACACCCGTTCAAGAAATGCTCACCGCGATGGGTTACCGAAATCAAAATTCAATATTCAGGAATTAGCCAAGGACGGATTATTGATCGAGTGATCCGCTGACGATAAAAATTTTACGTGATGGTGTTCAACTCCCCCAGGCCAAATCGCGTTTTGGGGAGCAAGATTGACTGCCTTCTGCGATGCATGCTGTCTTTCCCTCCATGTCTTTGTACACTCACATGCCCAACTCGATAAACAAAAATACACAATGTCGACAAGAGAGTATTCCTGAAGCTTTTTAGCGCGTGTCATTGAGTAAGTCAGCCAGTCATCCAAATAGTCCCCCAACCACCATCAAGGGGGACACGACCCACCCGAATACAAAGCCCCGATCCCCGACGCCAACGCGTCCACCAAAAGTATACGCGAACGCGAGTAGAGATTATACGCCGCTGCCACATCGTTCGCACAAACTTTGTCCGTGAAGCTTGTCCACACCGCCATCCCACCACAAATGCTCTGCACCACCACCTCTTCCGTGTGAGTCAGCACGAGCCCATCGACGTCAATGGGCCCATCGTCAATGGTGAAGCGCTGCATGAGCCGGTCGGGTGTCCTGCCAAAGCCGACGAGACGCTCCGTGTATATCGTGCCGCTGAAGTTCGCGGTGCGCGTGGCGCCGACGGTATCGTCCGTGCCTGATGTGCCGAGCAGAGGGCCGGTCTGTGGATGAGCCGTTAGGACGAAGTACGAGAACCTGCGGATAAGTACAGATGTGTATACTTACATACCACTCAGAGTCGAAAAACGACCCTGTGGCATTGAAGAACGTCTGTGCGGGGACGACGAACTGGAATGTGCTTGCCACGAAGATGGGATTCAAATCTGCTGGGCATGAGTCGAAATTTGCCGGCGGAGGAATCGGCTTTGAGACGGCAAACACGGCAAACACGGCTAATATATAGAGATGTGGAATTGCAACCATGAGGGTTCGAGGGACGGGTACGTATATATACCCCCAGAGTTATAGAATTATACCCAAAGGCACACGAGCATCCCCAAGCATCCCTAGAGGCACACGAGCATCCCTAAAGGCACATGAGCTTTGGCTGAAATTACGTTTCCAAGAGTCATGGTAAAAAGGATGTGTGTCAATTGAGCTAGGTCTAGTCCCGTTCCTATGAGGAGTTCCATATTGCCGATCATGGATCATGATTTCTAGGAATTACAACCGGATCCTCAGTCCCATACCACATCCCCATCTTTGTCTTCTCAAACGCGATATTACTTATCTTGCTTCTCTGCAATGAATGACGCGGAGATTAGACGAGTCTGAAAATCAGGGGGATCGGCGGAGATGAACATTTGATGAACGTGCAAAGTAGTTCCCCTTACAACCACTTGTCACTGGTTGGTTCTCTGGGACTTACTCAGCTTGCCTCTCCCAGAACATGTAATAATCCTACTGCAAATGCTGCCCTATCTAGTTGCCCCTTTTTGGTGTTTTCTGCATGATGACTAGGCAGCATAGGATCATATTAGCACAAGTCATGTGGTTCATGTGGCTGCTACACTTAGAGGGAAATTCAAACATACCTTTAGGGACAAACTATCTCAAGGATTGCCCTCTAGGTGAGTAGCTTAACTACTTACCATTAAATAAATCATCTCAAGGATAGCTTGATTGTCACCAGCAACTTGATCTCATTTCTTGTAACAGTTAGTTATGGGTGAGCCTCAGGTGGTAAGAATGAAGACTAGGGGGTGGCTGTACTACCAAGTCTGAAGTAGGCTAGAGGGCTCAGCCTGTTACATACCCCCTTTCAGATTGTGTCTGCAATCTTGAGCAGTGAACACAATCTCAACCAGAAAGAGAAAAAAAAAATTGGAGGCTCACTATTGCTATGTTCCTCCTCCTATCATCCTTGTCACACTTAGCCCATAGTTTGTTGAGTTGTGTTGTCCTCCACTCCACAGTTGCTCTGTCCTCCCCTTCCATGCACCCTCCAAAATCTTGTCTCAAATTCCATCCATGTCCCTCCTGTAAGGGTGACCTCTAGAGGCTGTGGCTAAGTCACACAACTGGCAGAGGGAGATCCAAAGCCCCAGTCCAGACAATAGCATTGCCTCTGGGTTTATCCACTAGCATAACTGTAAGCTCAGCCAGTGCAGCCCCTTGCCTTCTGCCTCACCCTCTAAGGAAAATGGTGCAGTAGATCATGTGATAAAGCACAACATCAAGCATAGAGGATGAAGGGGTGGGGACAATCCGGGTCTCACGATAATTCTGAATAGATGAGGGAAAGAAGGTGCAAAAAGAACTGAGGCAGACCAAGCACCACTTGCCAATATATAACCCAATGTCTCCTGCTGATATCCACCTCGAATACAAAGTCTTGGTACTGCAGCTTACTTGCTTGCTCGAGAGACTGGGGAGTGTCAAGGCCAGAACCTCCTCAGCTGACCCGGGCATGGGGGTCCATACAAGCAAGGGTGATGTGGCATCTCACTCATGGGATCAGCCCTGGGAGCTCGCACGCCGCGCGGAGCATACATACATGATCAAATTCACTATTGACGTTCCTTAGATGTAACCACTCGACTCTTAAAGGTATTTAATAAACCACTCGACGGTGGACTTGAACGCGCCCTCTTTGCCGGCTTTAACCAAGTGGTCGGACATATCGCCACGGACGGCGAAACCATGGACACAACCATCAAAGTACCTGCGCTCGTAGCCGGGGGCAAACTTTCCGTGGCCAAAGATCTCGTCTGCCTTTGCCTGGGACTCGGGGGGGAACTGCTGGTCGACGGGACAGGTGTTGAGGAGCAACGGGGCCTTGGCGACGGCAAAGTATTTCTGCGGGGCGTGAGATTGCGTTACGGCTGAGAGGCGAGGCGCACCTCGAGGTCTTCGGGGACTTTGAGCAGCGAGGGGTGGGACGTGGCGGCGACTTGGATGGCGCCGTCGATGGCGAGGTCGAAGACGTAGCGGCCTGGGTGTGTTGAGTAAGAGGCGGGGTTGGCAGCGAGACGGGGTTGGCAGCGAGACGGGGTTGGCAGCGAGACGGGGTTGGCAGCGAGACGGGGTTGGCAGCGAGACGTCTCACCTCCGAAGCAGTATCCGGTCGCAGCAAAAGTGACGATGCCGCGCTGTTTCAAGGCGGCGATGACGTTGTCGAGCACGGGGCGGGTGAGTTCAGCAGGGTGCTTCTGGAGCCAGACTCCGAGGTCGAATGTAGACTGGGGGGGAGATTAGATCGTGGTAACGAGATGCGAGAGATGGGAACGAGATGCGAGAGATGGGAATGAGATGCAAGATTACTCACGCCGGGGTTGAGGGCGTCGGCAGGGATAGGGTCGTTCATGAGATAGTCGGGAACGATAGTCTAGGGATTGTGTGAGATCAGCATGAGGACGATGGCGAGTCGCGGACCATGAAGCCGTTTCTGGCAAACGAGTCGGCGAGAAGCTGGAGAGACGGTCAAGAGAGGGACTGTGGGATTGGGTGGGTGCGTGCCTGAGAGTTGACGAGCTGGGGGCCAAAGACATCGGTGAGGAGGAGGACGACCTTGTCGTTGGGATACTCGACGGTGGGAGTGGCGACGTAGGAATTGACGCCGCCGACGTGCTCCCATTTGCCTGTTCGATGTGGGATCTAATCTAATCGGGGGGAAGAGGGTTACCTTGGGGGGTGCCCTCGTGGACGACACCTGGTGGGGTGAGCGGGAGACTGGAGGTGAAGAGGAACGACGGACCAGAAACGCAGTGCTTGCAGAGACTCATTGTGGGCAGAGACAGGGCCGGATGCATGGAAAATGGACATGCATGGCGGAGATTGAAAGATAAGGGGATAATAGCGGGGCGGTGATTGGGTGGTGTTATCTGCCAGCATGTCGCCCGCGGTGGTGGTCGAGACGAGTGAATTCACGTTTGCAGCGGTGCGGTCGCCGTGTGTGAACTGCGGGACGCTGCAGACGCCGCTGTGGCGACGGGACGCAGACGGGAACTCGATCTGCAACGCCTGTGGTGAGCACCGTGTCTGGGTGGCTGCCGCGTGCTGACCTCGCTGCCAGGCCTCTACCAAAAGTCCCGCGCCAGGCCCCGCCCCTCTTCCCTCACGACGCCCATGAACAAGCCCTCGCACGGCACATGCCCCGGCGACGGCCGCTGCGACGGCACTGGCGGCGCCTCTGCCTGCTCTGGCTGTCCCACCTACAACAACGCCCTTGCCGCTGCCCCCGACAGCGCCCCCCTCGACGTCCCCCTCACCGACCAGGAGTCCGCCGCCGCCGCCGCCCTCGTCGCTGCCGGCGTCGTCCCCGGCCATCCCCCCGAGCCTCCCGAGGACACCGTCCCCGCCCCCGCAGGCCTCGCCATTGGCAGCCCCAACCCCCCCCAGCTGCTCGCCCCCCCGGGCCCCCCCCGGAAGGCCCGTGCCACCGTCGGCGCCCTCAGCTGCGCCAACTGCGCCACCAGCACCACCCCCCTTTGGCGCCGCGACGACGTCGGCAACAACATCTGCAATGCATGTGGTGCGTGCCCTCCTCTCTCTTGCCCGTCTTCTCACCGCCCTGCGTCACAGGCCTCTACTTCAAGCTCCACGGCACACACAGGCCAAACAGCATGAAAAAGACCGTCATCAAGCGCCGCAAACGCGTCCCGGCCGCGTCCAATCCGTCCCCGTCCACCCATCGCATGACTGACCAGGCTGCCGCAGAGGCCCTCGTCGCCGTGGGCCGTCTCGCCAACGATCGCCGCGATCCAGACGAGAGCGGCGACGACCCCGACATGTTGGTCGACGATCTCGACGACGACCCCGATCCTGCCGACGACGACGATGCCGATGCTCCCAGGAAAAAGAGGCCGCGCAAGTCGGCCTCCAGTGCTCCCCGCAAAACACGAAGCAAGAGCAGCCTCGAGCAGGAAGCCGCCGCACGTCCTGGTCTCCGAAAACGCGGTTCTTCAAACACCGTCCGCTCCGTGTCGCCCCATCTCAACATGGGCATGGGGCTCCGTGGTCCGAGACAGACCCTTGCGCCGTCTGCCCACAACCCACACATACACCCCGCCCTCCAGCCCGACTACCGCCCGCCCCCCTTCCCCGCCCCCTTCGACCTGCCCCCGCTCAACATGCTCCCTGCCGCCTCTGCCGTGCCCTACCCCCGCTCCAGCGGCCCAAGCCGCACCCACTCCCCCCTCCCCTCTGCCCCCTCCCTGCCCCCGCCCCACCCCCACCCGTACTACCCCGACTTTCTCGGCTTCCCCGGCCTCGCCCCCCCCGTCCCTGCCCCTGCGTACGCAGGCGGCGTGCCCACCCTCGCCGAGCTCGAGCGCCACTATCTCGATCTTGCCGAGCAGAAGAGGAGGATGGAGGAGATGGTCGAGAGGACCGAGAGGTTGATGGGCGGCGTGAGGAAGGGGATTGAGGAGATGCAGGTCCAGATGGGGTTGAGGAGCGCCAGTAGGAGGGCCAGTCCGGCGGGCAGTAGCAGTAGGCCTGGGACCGCGGGGGGCGTGGGTGGGAGTAGGGTGCCGAGTCCGTTGGGCAGTCCGAGGGGACAGGGTGACGAAAAGGCCAAGGAGGCGACGGCGGCGGCGGCGAACGCGGCGGCGGCGGCGAATGCGGTGCCCAATGTGCCCACGATGGCGGCGAATGTGCCCACGACGGCGGCGAATGTGCCCACGATGGCGGCGAATGTGCCCACGACGGCGGCGAATGCGGCGCCCAATGTGCCCGCGACAACCCCCGCTGCGTCTGTACCGCTCGAACGTGCTGCGAACGAGAGGGAGAAGGAAAACGAAAAGAGACCGAGCGTGTGGCCTGTTACTGCCGCACCCGCACCCGCTCCCGCAGCTGCGACCGCTTGAATGGAAGGTGTCTCAGTTTGAAGATACCCATCCCCCGTGTATAATCTGTGTGCTCTCTCGTCTTACCTACCTAGCTCTAATCTAATCACTCGACGTCGTCTATGCTCCCCGCCTTTGTGTGTGTGTGTGTGTTTCTTTTTTGCCCGGCCGGAGACGTCGAGTGCATATCTGTCTTGGTTGTGTTGCGTCCTTTTTTTCTTTTTTGTTGAGAACGCGTATGTTCCTTTTTTTTTTTCTATGATATGCGTGTTGGTTGTTTAATGATACGATACGTATGTACGGACTGTTTATATGTTCCTTGTTCCTTTCTTTCTTCTGTCTTCTTTATTGACCCATCGACCCCGCTCATACATATATATATAGACGCTCTTACCCCTCCCCGGTTGCGTTTTTTCCTTGTTTTTTCTGTTTGTTTTTCCTTCGTTTGGGCTGGTGTTGTGCTGCCGTACGTACGCACACATGTGCAACCCCCCTCCCACCTACAAAATGCCCCCCCCCTCTCTTGCCCATCGACATCGACGCAAGGCAGACGCGAACAATGGGGGGCGTCCGGTCGTTACGTGTTTTCTCTTATCTTTTTTTTTTTTTCTTTTTTTTTGATAGTGTTAGTTTGTGTAGTATGTATGATATTGTTTTTTGGCTTGGATGAGTTCAGGTTCGCTGGGGACTGGGGTTGATTGAAGAATATTCGTGCGTTGTGAGGGATCCTGAGATCCGACAGTCCGTCCCTCGGGGTTTGTGGGGAATGTACCTTTTCTCCGTTGGGCCCCGCCGTATTTGAGATGCTGATCGTCAACTGTGGATATCATATCCCTGAACACGGGTGGAAGTACGTAGGGATAGTGATTAATCAGACACGCCGTCCTCCGCTTCTTTTTTTTTTCGTTTTTTTGCGTGCACGACTCCGTTCTCCGCTCCGCTCGCTCGCTATGTACCCGTATGTCCGCCGTATGAGAATTATGTATGTATATATGAGATGCAATGTACCCTCTTATGTCGTATTTTATCCCCGATCACCACGATACTCCGGGCCCCCTGTGGCCGGTAACTATGTAATCAGCGTTTCCGTTTCTTTTTTTTTTGTTTCGCTGCCCCTGCGTATGTATTTCAACATTCAAGAGTTCAAGGCCTCGTGGATGGCGTTCCCCGCACGAGGCCGGTGTCCCTGACTTAGGCGTTGGCGTTGGCGTTTGATGGATCGTCGACAGGTGGATTGGATACTTACTTACTGTGTACACACCATACTTGGAGCGGGGCAGGGCCCGCGGATAAGTATGTGGATCCTTGTCAATCTCGGCTTGGACCACTCCATCTCCGACGTTGGGCGTCCCTTGTTCCTTGTAGTTGTGCTCCCCCCGATTCGATTTCAAGTTGTTTTGTTTTGGCGAGGAGGCGGCGTGGGGTCGTTGAGTGATCGAATGGAGAGTTTGGTGGAGAGATATTCATTTTTTTTTCTTTTTTTTCTAAGGAGATACCCCACCCCGCCCCGCCCGTTGAAGGATTTCGGGGGGTCCGAGATGTCTGTTTTGAGCGTCCCCTGTGGCTGGGAGTGTGGGACACGGTTGCGCGGATCTCGAGCGTTTGATAGAGAAGACCCATCCTCTCTCTTTCTCTCTTCCACCACCTCGCCGCTAATCAGAGGATGTGCCCGGCCCGGAAGCAGAGGCCACACTTCATTGCATTTAACAGTACATAGGTGCTTGACACTCCCTATGTTCCGAGAGCGTGGCCCTTTTCATCCTCGACACCTCCGTAGACCGTATCAAACGTTTTCTCTGCTGCTCCTGGTCCCGTCTTGACTTGATCGCATCAGCCGTGGTCCCCAAGTGCGGGAATCATGCGCAATACGACGGCATCGATATCTTGCCGTAGGAGCTGCAGCTGCTTCGGGCCTCGGCGTGCGGTCATCGAACAGAGTGGTCAGGCTGCTTCTTGATCCCTGAGAGTGTGGGATTCGGGCAGACGACGCCCCGTATACACCATGCTTATATTTGTACGTCAGGAAGCCTTGCGATATCATGCTCTTTGCGATCTGGTTTCTGGAGGTACCGTGCCACGCCGAAAGTGATATTTCTTCATGCAGACCACAGGTGTGGTGTGGTCGTCTCGGGTCGCCAAGGTACATTCAAGAACCTTGTCTTTCCATAATCAAAGTCCGGGTACGAAAGGCTCAGCACGGAGTTTCATCAGGCAGAATGGGGGTACACATCCATAGGGGATCGCCCTTGTCCGAATTGTCGTCCCCTCGTGTTCATTCGAGGCAATTCGTAGATCCACGGCCTCCGTGGGCGGTTCAGGGGTCCAATCCCATCCAAAAGAGTCCCGGAAGGCCACGTCAATTTCGAGCTCGTTCGAACGGAACGGGAAGAGATCGAGGCCCATTGTTGATCCGGGACCCACGCAAGCCGCAAGGAAGCAAAAGTGGGTGGTGCTTGGAATGGGAGAACCAGGATTCTAGAACTTCTTTGAACTTCCGGACGCCGCGACGTGGTGCCTTGGAGTAAGTTCTCAGGGGTTGCTTCGGGATTGCGGATGACACCAGAGTTCAGGCGTGGTAAGCGCTCGTCGGCGCCAGAGGCAGCCAGACATGGCGGAATAATAATGGTGGACTGTTTTGATATGTATAAATGAAGATCTCTCCGAGACGTTTGAGAGATAACCTGCGGATTTGAGGAAGGAGCACTGACATCGAGCAGTTGTTCAGCCTTAACTTGACCCTACATATTGTTCACCGGTGGACGCTTGTCGAGGCTTTGTATCCTGCGTCCTTTCGAGTTGTATTCTCACCTCAGACGGTAGCTACAGGGGATTTGTAAAGGTGCCCAGGTAACAAGCATTCCTGAGCACGTTCGGCTGTACATTCGTGTGTGTGTGTAAGAGGTAGAACCGCAAAGCAAGGTAGCCACAACTATCGCGTTGATGTCGGTTTTCATCCCGAGATTAGACAAAGGCACTGCACTGCTTTGCGCTGCCTTTGGTGGAATCATGGAAAGTGTGCGGACAAAAGATTCATGGCAGTGATATGAGTTCTGCCAAGGAACACAGTAGAGTGTATTTAGAAGAAATCGATACTAAAGGTGGCCTGTGTGTCGCGTGTCAACATCACCGGATGATTCCGACCAACCCACAGCCCTCTGTCTGGTCTTTGAAACAGACGACGCGATGCAACAAAAAAGATATTTATAAAGAAAGTTTGGAACAACTATACAAAGTCTACTCAAAGATGTCAATACCCCAGCTCTTACTCATGTCAACACTGCGCTCAGGTTTATGGGACGCAGCGGCTCTTTCCAACTTTTCCACCAGCGCAAGGGGGAGTCTAGTGACTTCAAAGAAAAGGTGAACCAACAGATGTGAGAAGATTATAGAGCATGATCCTTACTCTGCAAATTCTCAATAATGCGAGACGGAGTCACGCTCTTAGGTAGAACGACGTTCTATAAGACAGTGATCATCCATCATGCTCCAAGATGAAAGAAACTAAACGAACACCACGTTGAACTTGCCACGATATAAGGACCTGCGCAGGGGTAATACCAAGCTCGGCTGCGATCTCCGTCACCTGTATATTTGAGACGTTACTTGAATAGACGGAGACGCGGGCAGAACTTGTGATAATACGTACCTCAGGCACTGCAAGAGAGTCCTTTGCACGACCAGTGCTTCCCAAAGGAGAATAGGCTTCGAGGAGTAGACTGTTATCCTTGGCCCACTAGAAAGACATCGGCCACTCAGAACAGAGAGATAATTCCAACGATATTTCACAGACCCTGACGAGTTCGGGCTGTGGATTCCAAAAGCTGAGTTCGACCTGACAAAGTATTTATTACAGATTGGTATATGGAGATGTACCAGTACCTGATTGACCGCAGGTTTGATTTTCAAAGGGTTTCCGATAAGATTCTGGATTCTATAGAGTACAGTGACACAGGCGAATAAGGAACATGAATCACAAAGTCAAACATATAAGAACGTGCCTCCGGACGCTGAAGCTTCAAACGTGTCTGGTTCATATTCAATGATTGTTGGACAGTAACTCACTTGCTAATTCCAATGTTCCTAACCTTACCTTTCTCGACCATTTCCTCAAGCTTTTTCCAGGTCGGATAAGGGTTAGCAGTAAGTTCCTCGTTCACCGACGAGTCGGCATTCTGTGCAACGGGCCTAGTAGATGAGAACATATTCAGTTGATTCGTGAGGTGGAACGACGAGGGAAGACTGACCAGTGAATCAAGTAAAGGTCAAGATAGTCCGTCTGAAGGCGTGACAAACTCTCGTCAAGGGCAGGTTCTACATTTTCTGGCGCATGAAACGTGTTCCAAAGCTGACGTAGGATGCAGATCAATGTTTAACAACAAGAAAAGATATACGTCAATGAACATGCATACCTTCGAAGTCAACCAAATGTCCTTCCGTGGGACACCGCTAGCTTTGATAGCCTCGCCGACTTCAGCTTCATTCTATCGATACGTTTTCGCAATGCTTCCGAGTCCTCAATGACAGTGTGGGCGCACCCTATAGATCCAAGCTCCATCAATGTGTCTATAACCAGCTTTCAAGGCAGTCTGTGATATCTGCAAGGTAATCAAACAATATGCGTCTTTGAATGATGTCTCACCCGTACTGCAAGGCCAACTTCATCTTTTCTCGCCTTCCATACACCTGTTGTCGTCGTTAGTGAATAGCATGAATTAGATATTTGGCTTACCAAGCGCAACAGAAGGTATCCTGTCTCCAGAAGGCAAGGTGTAGTGGCTTGGCAGCTCGATTTGGCTGCTGTGAAGGCCTTTGTAGCATCCTCTTAAGAGTCTCGGGAGCCCGACACTACTCAAACGCGAGATGTGTCGAATACCATGCATCATGGTTTTGACGATCGTGGAAAATGTGAGAAGACGGATGAAACCGCTGAAGTCAGACTTGACAAATATCCCCGTTACACCTTTGGGAAACATCCATTAGGAAAGCGCCGATACGCTGGCAAAGGACATGTCGACAAATAGTTCTAGAGCATGGACATATAACCGAGTTCACCAGGAAGCCCCACTTTTGATCGTTGTTGCAACGTTGATGACTCACCGCGAACTATTATTTGCCGGGTCCTGACCGAGCCACAGCATCCTCATTCTCAAGTTGTCAATTACATGACCTTTTAGTTCGATCGTTCTTCGTTTACTTATTGACTAGGGCCTGAGGTACGTTGCGGAGGTCGGACTTTATGGTTGCAAAGTCATGACCGTCCACCGCAAATGGTTGATCATCGTACTCGTGTCCTGCTTGAGCTGAGCTGGACAAGATTCCTTCTTGAACTAGCCCGAGACTGGTCCTCGTTCCTCTGCGTTTACCGTCGCCCCTCCAGGTTATTTGTATCGAGTCAGCCATGTACAATAGATGCAACACAGACTTTCGAACCCAAAAGTACGTGCGAAAGACAAGGCTCTAAACCAAATGAGCGCGTACGCTCATATCATTCGTTTCTACGAAGCAATCTATTATCAAATCCTTTTGGTCTATACTTGGGATCTGGGTCAGTCAGTCAGCGCCGTGCAAGCATGAGGTTATTTCTACTTGTTTGTGGTCCCGGGAACGCATACGGGTGCATGAGACCGTCACTCTAGATACTGATATGCATTACGAAGTCATCAACGAACACATGTACAGATCCCACCGCGAAGTGCCTAAACATCAGAATTCGCGTCACGTCGCGTCCGTGTCCGAAACC
Source organism: Termitomyces sp. DKA64 (assembly GCA_017657295.1). Lineage (NCBI taxonomy): Eukaryota > Fungi > Basidiomycota > Agaricomycetes > Agaricales > Lyophyllaceae > Termitomyces > Termitomyces sp. DKA64. The sequence continues at coordinate 8,170 of JAGGAV010000137.1, read as the reverse complement.
ACGGCATCCCAAGCCACAGCAGCAAATAAAAAACGCCACTTACGCCACACCTACCGGCAAATAGACCCCATGCTGACTCGACCCTCCTCTCCAATTTCCATCGTTCCCTTCGACCACATCACTTGCTCAAGGCAAATATACTCTCTCCACAGCGCCCTCTGCTCAATCACTCGTTTCTCCATAAGCTTCTTCACATTGCTCGCCATCGTCAGGTTTGTCTGCCGCCCGCGGGACCTATACAGCGTTACTTCTGGATTCCCTCGCTCAAGATCGCGAATCCCGTCAACCGCCTCACCAAAACTGCCTACTCCTTCCTGAAGGTATCAGTCATTGTAGAGTAAAACACCGGTTTTAGTCCTCAGTTACAATTATAGTCGACTGAGTTGTATTTTATTGCCTGTAGAGTAAAACACCGGTTTTAGTCTACAGAGCGATAGTAAGTCATACGTAAATATTTAGTAGGTCATTTGTACTCACCCTCAGTCACGATTATAGTCGAATGAGGGTAGTTTGTTTGTGCGCGAAGAATATGTAAAAAAATGGTAAATACCGTTATGGCTGATAACACCCAAAACAGAGAGAATGTCCTTATACTGTAACTTGGCCAGTCGTATGCAGCGGTTGTGATAAGTCGCTCGCCCAACAGTCATCCTTCTCGGTCGAGGTGCTGGCTTTCACTTCGGTCGAGGTCGCGAATGTGCATGTGCATACAGTTACCCCTGTCCAAGTCCTATTTTTTTTTTCGTTCCGCTCAACAAAAATCGCTCCCTTCGATTCCCATCAGCTTAATCTGGCTCATTGCCATGTCAAACTTCGCGATATGGATTGTGCACCGGTGGCAATGGCTGAGAGTATCAATGATGGTATCGTATCGTTTAATTTAGGTTCTCGGTGCTGCGTCCATCCTCCACGGCGGGCTTTCACGGAGTCTTGGTGACCTTGACAACATGGAGAAGGTGGGGATGAAAGGAAGGATACTCACGAACAAGTTTTTGATGCCGCGTCCGTCGAAAACGACGGTCTTTTGCAGAGCTTGTGGGATCTTGATAAGTTGATGCAAGAGGGGAGATGCGGCTGCTGCCCGGGTGAATGCTAGAGGCGGTTTAATAAAAGGTGTTCCAAGAAACCGTTGGCCACTACAACAGGCTTCTTGTGATCGATTAGAAAACGGGCGCAACGAAGATGGTACAAGCCCTTCCAAACATTGCTGTGCTTTTCACTGATATATCACTGAATCCAGGAAGCTTTTCTAGAATACATCACTGACGCCTCTTTCGTCCTCCCTCTTTCTCATGGAAAATATTCAGAGGGGAATGCTTGACACATGGGATATGCCTTCGACTTCACTTCCTTCTAATTGTTCATCCAAGAACTCCTTGTCTTCCATTTCTCATGCATTCAGGAGGGTTGCTATATCACACAGATCCAAGGTCACGCAGAGCCACAATATCTGCACTAAAACCCCCTCGAATAAGCCCTTCTATTGCACGCTAGAAGATGCCATTGTTGTCATAGACATTGAAATAGAATTGTCCCGTCATGATCAGATGATTCCAATCTTTTTGATTGTGCACGGAACATCACTTGTGAAGCTGTGCCGTCATGCAACTATGCCCGATTACAACATACTTAATGTTGGAGCTTCAATGGAGTTTGGAGCCTTCGAGAGGCTCGCTGGTTGCATGTTGGCGGCACCGTCGTCCACAGCTTTCTTTTGGCTATCGGGACAGACAGGGCAGTATCTCGTAGTTGTCCTAGACTCCGACGATACAGCCAATGCGATCATGACAGTCCTAGATTTCAATCCTCGCGCTATAGAGAGATACGAGGACCCTAATGGGAAATCAATCAAGGATGAGATCTATGAGATCCTATTCAAGCTCACCATGGCAGCTGATCATCAGCTTGCGCCGGTCTTTAAAAATGCAGTGGAAAGCTGTTTACCCTACACATGCACAATGTCTGAATGGAAAGGTGCAATACCTGTTAACATGCCTGAATTATGGGTGGACGGAGAAAACTAGTGGGCAGGTATGCCCTTCTCTACATAAGCCTTACGATTGCTGCAAAAGCTCAGCGTATTCTGTTAGATAACCGATGATGATAAAATCACCTCGGTTGAGCTCATGTATATGGGCACGGAAGCAGCACGATCATGTTGTAATCCTCTCCTTGTCATGTTCTACGCACGGGAAAACCCATTTCTTGAGATTCCGATAGCAAACTACTTATGCTATGGCACTGGCCTGGCAGAATTCAGAAGTTGTTTTCAATATCAACAAGGTAGGTCAAGAAAGTAAAATCCCATTAGCAACACTTTTCAGACTTGGGACACATCCTAGCTATAGCTGTGCAGAGTTCAGACGCTTGTCCTAGGACCACTTGAATGTCAATAAAAAGGCGGATACATGCAATCGATGTGGTCAGCGCATAGAGAACACTCCTACGCTAGGCAATGCCGATCACGGCTCGTAGGTCGAGAGCGGGCTTTTGATCCAGTGTTTATTGGGTGTGCCGAGCCTGGATGGATGCAGGCTAGCAGTCGTCAGAGTGCGCTTCTCCGATCAATGTTGAAAATCGTCTTTTCGCTGGCCATGGATGAGAAGATTTTCTTTGATGATGATTGGAAAGCGTATCGTACCAACGTACATGTTCGTAGTATCTAACAGACGCGCTGTCGTGGGTCTTTAACTTCCATCATCTTTACGACGATCTCGGCTTTAAATGCATCCTACAATGTCGTCAACACCATATTGTTGAGTGGATGAAAAAGGAGCTTACGTTTTTCCTATAAAGCTCCTGGAGGGGCTTGACCTGCCTCGATGCCCAACCAAATTCAGAAAGCATCTTCTCCTGTCGCGCCTCATCCGTTGTGTACAAGAACCTTGCAACACGCATCTGCACGTCCGCGGACTTGGTGCGGTACTCTTGAATTGTCGTAGGAAAATCAGCTTCACGGCGTTTGCGTTCATCTTCCTCGCGGCTTTCTGCCTGTCTGAGTTCGTGGTAAAGAGGAACAAGCTGTTCTAAATATGAGTGGCGCAAGTGTTCTAATTCGTCTTCCCATCGCATCTGCTGTGGTATATAGCGGCGTAATTCCTTATAGATAATAATACGGTTGTCAGGTGTGGGTACTAGATAATGGGGCAAGCTCTCACTGAAATGTCATCTTTATCTTCTTGATGCATTTCGTCCGTTTGGGAACACCTCTCATCATCAAAACAACGGTACATGTCAAGAGCATCATCGAGGTACTCCTCAGCATGCCAGGAATACATCCGTTGCAGATCGGACAAATGTTGAGCCCGCAAGTCTGCAATTCTTTGCTTAATCGTCTCCGGTGTGTCCGGTTTCAGCTCCTCTCGCATCTGGTCAAGTCTACCCGCTGTAGCGTCACGTTTGTACAACATACAGGGAGATAAAGGCTTACGTTGGTATAGGCCGACGTTTTTGTGTCAAGATGTATTGAGCAGTACAGTACGCGTCCAATGCTGCCCGAGATGGCGCCGCTGATGGATCGGACCCTGCACCGGGTTTTGGAGGATCTGGGAGCCTGAATCCATTCAGGCCCTCGTATTTGGAGGAAGGCAGTCGATTCTTTGGGAGGTCTACGCCGGAAAACCACATATAAGCCATGGTAGTTGATTGTGAACAGCGGAGGCTTGAATTGAACGGAGATGCCCGTTCCATTGTTCGTCATCTACCCCACGCTCGTGGCCAACGGTCGATGTGGGCTTCGACGTGAAATATCGCGTGGTCGAAATTCTTTTCATTCTTTTGGTGTAGAGTGAATTGGTCTGCAGCATGGCGTCTAATGAGGACCGTGATCGCTCCTTTCCTGCAACGTCCATCGGTCGTTCAGCAGGGTCACGTCTTCAGCGCGTTCCATCAAAGGAATTGCTGTCTGCACATCCCTTGCTTTCGTCTTCTCACTCTTCGTCTGGTGATAATGGCCCCAGCCAGACAATCCCTCGTTATCTTACATATACACCAAGACAACGTGTCTCGCCGACCGCAGCGACGACAGGAACGACAATCCATCCACCTTCACCTCACCACCAACAAGGAGATGCTACGATCAAATTGCAACTCGTGAATCTCAAAGCTGCGGCCCAGAATATAGGTTTGGATACGGGGAGTGTTGGTTGGGTGATTCTTGAGAAACTAGTGCACGAGAGTGATCACCATGACGCAGAATGGACAGAGATTTGGAGTGCAGTAACAACTGGAAAGGTGTGCTCTGGGAGTATGCCTCTTTGAATGGTATAACCTGATGCTTTTTGAGATTTAGTCTACTCTCCTTTTGCCCCTCGAACCGTCTTCAAACCACGGTAAGCTGACACCTGAATTTGTCAAAGATCATATTGTTCTGTGCGAAAGTCCATCACGAAAAAGTGCACCGATCATCACCTTGTCAGGCCTATGGGGGACTCTGAACTAGTATGTGGATTGCAAAACTGCATGACGTGTCACTAAGTCTACTGTAGTAACAAGCTGACCTTTCGTTCGACCATTCACCCGGACTCAAAGATTTTCCATGATCTTCTCGTTCCTTCAACGCGTACATCTGCCCTTTCAGCATTGCCAGATCTTCCTCTTATATCGCCATCCTCATCGTATCCGACATACACCGTGCCAGCCCACAGCTCCTCTCTCCCTTTACCTCCTAGAACTCCTCCAACCAAACCACCTCTTCCGCCGCGTCCAGGAAATCGTGCAGCCTCTTCCTCCAGTACCACCTCCGCCTCCCGTATCTCCAATCCTTTTGCATCCCTCTTCGGCGTGAGCAGCAGCAGTACTTTAAGTCATCCCACGTACAGTACCCCAGCAGCACCCTCCTCCCCAGCCGGGTCAGTCCGTTCTCTGGACTCAACACATCAAACAGACCATGTCATCGAGATCTCCGCATTCACAGTTGACCGCAAGATCGTGCGTAAGGATATCGCGAAGGACATGAACAAGGCGCTGAGGCGGGAAGCCAAAGCTCTCCTAGAGACAGGTCTGCACATGCCCTCATGGGTCGGTGACCGTGTGCACGAGTTCACAGCGGAGTGGTACCCTTTTGTTAGAGAGGACAAGAACAAGTCTCTACTCCTGAGTCGTCATACACGGGATAAAGAGAAGAAAGAAAGTGGGGAGCAATACGTCGTTGCTTGGACGGAGGAGGCACCGGAGAACACTGTGGAACGGGTACAGGACTTCTATCTGGCGCTGGAGCAAGAGTTGAGGCTGTCTGAAGAGTCGTTCCTGGCACGGCTGATGAAGGAACATGGTGAGATTAGTGAGGGCACGGAGGATGAGAAGAGGATCAAAGGGAAAATTGAGAGCGAGGCAAAGATAAAGGAAAGTATGGAGGTTGTTGAACGTACAATATGTACTCTCTTTTACGACCGGTGTGTGCCTTCTTATCTTTCATCTTGTTTTTCTCAATCCTAATTGTCAGGTTATATATGCAACCAACATCTGATGATCTGTCGCATGATGAAACGCTGTCAAGTCGTGTCGCTGCTTTGAATTTGCTCGATTTAGGACTGGAACACCTTGATATCCACGTAGAAAAGTCAAGCAAGGAGTTAGATCTTGTCATCAGAGATTGTGGTGAAAGTATATAACTTCACGTCCATGACCATCGCGGCAGAGCTGACACCTCGACTCAGCATTATCCCAGTTGCAAGGTTGTAGGAGTCCTGGAGACAAGGCAGCTTTGCTTGTTGCAGCTCATAAATTAGTCGTCGGTAAGCGCCTTTTTGTCTTCATGGAATTTATCAGAGCCGACGTCCTGTCCCAGATGGTCTTTCTCGCCTTCCTCCCATTCGTCTCATGTCAGAAGAGGAATCCAAAGCCCAGAAAGCTAGAAGTTCACAATTAGCACGGGCGAAGGTTAGCGCACCCCCTCGTGAACCTGACGGGGCCCTCAAGATTATGGTACCGCTTGGATCGTCAGGTTCCACTGCAACTGCGAGCGGTACACCCAAGGCGGCTGAGGAATCTATTGTCGAAGCTTTTACGAAGACCGAGGACGACCTCGAAACGCCCCACGCCAATGCATCTGTACACCAGGCCTCATCTGTCCCCAAAATTGTCGAGCATGAATCCAACGATATTGATCGCGAGTTGACAGAGTCCTCAACTCCTTCCTTGACCACGCCCACAGAACCAACCCCGGTATCGGGCGACGTGCTCCTCCCAATGATCATTTTCTCCGTTGTCAAAGCCAACCCCCCTCATCTTGTCTCAAGTCTCCTATATACCCAACGCTACCGGAATCAATCTATCGGCGGTGAAGAAAGCTACTGTCTCGTCAACCTCATGGCTGTTGCTGAATTCCTCGAGAACGTCGATCTCGCGGCTCTCGGACTCGGAGACTCCAATCAAGTACTCAGCGCGGCGGATCTTACACCCATACCTCTTAATCGAAGCCCCATTGTAGACGCAACGCCACTGGCTGCAGTCACAGCCGATGGACTCCCAGGGAGACTGCGCGGTGGGGTCGAGCAGGCAAACAAGGTTATTACGGGTGTTATGGATACTTCGTTTGGGATGCTGCGATCTTTGTTACCCCAAGCGACACCTGCAGATGCTGCGCAGCAATCTGCTAATCTCACGGTGCCTTCTGCCGCTGTCAACACTGCTGCTGCAAAGCCGGGCTTTGGGCTTCTGCGTCGTGAGAGTGGGTTCTCGATACGCAGTCTTACAGCAGCATTGGAGATCGGCCGCGGGTCGGGCAAGGGGGGAGAGGAGACGGGGCAGCAGCTTGTCACGGTCTCAAGGCCGGCATCCGTGAAATCTGCCCGAGAGGATGAAGGTAAACCGGAGGAGAGCGAGTTAGAGACCGAAACAAGTGATGAGGATGCGGACGAAGAACAGGAGGATGCGATTGGTGATGGGGATGCGCGAAGTATTCGGAGTTTTGAGAGTATGTTGAGTGCGAGTTCGAAGGGCAAGGGGAAGAAGAAGGATAAGAATGACAAGTTGGCCTCGAGAGCCAGGAGAACTCTTACTGATAGGTTGGCGCATATGTCAAGTCTTGCTGGTTTGAAGGTAATTTGTGGCTCCTTAGTTTCCATTTATTATGTGTACTAATCATAATCTGTTCTTACATGGGCTCAGAACACTCCTACAAACCCTACGGTGGCGGAGAGCCCTGCGTCTTCGAGGCCGCCATCGCCAGAGCCGCAAAATAGGAGTCCGTTACGCTTGGCACCTCCGATTGCTCGTTTCGTCGAGTGTTCAGCTGGCGACCTCAGATTGTCTGAAGTGGGCGAACTTTTAAGAGATTATCGTCGACTGGTCGAGGGCATCAGAGGTGTCAAGGGATTTGACGAGTAGAACATTGATTAGGTTTCGTGAGTTTCTTTGTTGCGGAGGTGTAAAAATTCACTGACGCACTGACGATCATACGCTTGGTTGCTGCAGATATTGAACTCAATATGCTTTCGACCGTGCTTTGGAGTATGAGACTCTTCCAACATGGCATCGTCATTGTCAATGTCGTCCAGGGGCTGCTATGATGCGTGATAGATATTTTGTATGGATCAGTGTTCCGTGTCGCGTGTCTTATCATGTCGACAAGCTTCTTTGTGTATTTGATTCTATCTTTATTGGTCGACGTCACCAGGATCATTGATTGTGCAAGCGACAACTGTGTTTCCTCGGGTATTGAAGAATCAATATTTAGATCGCGAAGACGGATATGCTACGCAAATGATATTTGCCTCAAAACAAATGTTCTTATGCGTCCACATATTGAAAGCCCCGGGTGGCCACAGATCGTCAGCGGACGTGGACACCTGTAGCAATGACAGCGTCGCCAGTATACTACACATACGTAAACGTGTCTATCGTTGACCTCTGTCAGTACGCCGTTCCCCCTTCAAATTAACGTGACAGTCAACGAGTTTCACACCCCTGTAGCAACGTCTCCTGACGTACTAGTGTACCTCTTCTCAACACTGACGAGCTGAGATCCCGTGCCTTCGGCACGGATCTTTCATCTCGTTGGGGGCTTCGCCCCCAAACCCCCCCATAACTCAGTCTCCGCCATAACCTCACTTCGTTCGGTTATGGCTCCACATATGTATAGCAGACTCAGTCTCCACCATAACCTCACTTCGTTCGGTTATGGCTCCACATATGTATAGAAAACTCAGTCTCCACCATAACCTCACTT
>JAGGAV010000136.1:0-32589 GCA_017657295.1 Termitomyces sp. DKA64 | reverse complement strand
AGAACAAGTCTAAGGAGCTCCCTGGCCAGGTGTGACACTTCAGGAAAACTTCTAACCCTAACCCAAAGGTGCAAACTCCGGAAATTGCCAGAACTCCAGAGATTGTACTGAAAATGGAAATCCATTGTAAACAGCCTTGATCTCTGGACTCATGGCACATGACCATATGGAAATATGACCAAAAGATAGCCCTTGGTTAAAAGTATTTGTCACCAGAAGATGGGAGGAATGATAATGAAAGGCAGGCTTGGAACAAAGGAAACAAACCAGAGGGTCTGGTATGAACAGTCCCCTGACACCTTCTAGGGAACCCACATCATCTACTCCAAAATCCTCTATTCTATTTGCACTGACTCCTCTCATGGTCCCTGCACTGTCTGCACTGCCTCCTCCTCCTCCCATGGCTCCTATACACAACTCTACCATGGATTTCTGAGGACCCACTGATTGGGATGATCCATCTCCTATGCCTGTCTCAGTGGCACCTTCACTGCCAGCTGGCTCACCTATGGCCCTCTCTACTCTGACTCCAGCTCTGTCATCCCTGATGGTTATTGACTACACCTTTGGGCACTATGTTCTGGGCACTTCCATGGCACCTCCATGCAGCACCAACACTGCTTGATGCTCTCACTCAACCCAGAGAAGATGAACATTGTCTGTTAAGGCAATGAACCTAGAAGAGGGGCTGATGTTAGGGGTCTCCAGACCATTCCCCAATGGCTTCCTCAGTCTTCTTGATTAAGAAGAAGGATGGATCTCTTTGTCTGGTTCAAGACTATTGAGTCTTGAATGCAATGACAGTGAAGAATTGCTATCCCCTCCCACTCATCTCTGAACTTGTCAATGACCTTAGAGGTGCATGTTACTTCACCAAGTTGGATGTCCATTGGGGCTACAACAATGTGCATATCAAAGAAGGGGATGAGTGGAAGGCTGCATTTTGAACTAATTGTGGACTTATTAAACCTCTGGTAATGTTCTTTGGCCTCACCAATAGCCCTGCCACTTTCCAGACAATGATGAATAACATTTTCCATGATCTGACTGCAGAAGGTGTCGTCTGTGTCTATCTGGACAATATCCTCATCTACACAAAGGCCTTGGATGAGCATTGCTGGATCACATGCATTGTCTTGGAGTGTCTCCACCAACACCAGCTGTACCTGAAACCTGAAAAGTGCAAATTTGAGCAGACCAAGGTTGAATACCTAGGCCTGATCATTTCACATAGTATGGCAGAGATGGACCCAGTTAAGGTGGCAGATGTGGAAGAATGGCCAGAGCCAAAGAACAAGAAGGAGGTCCAGGCATTCTTGGGCTTTGTTAACTTCTACTGGAGGTTTAGTCAGGACTTTTCTCATCATGCTCATCCCCTTTTTGATCTCACCAGTAAGGTTGTAGCATGGAAATGGGAGTCCCTGCAGCAAGCTGCCTTTGATGCTCTCAAGCAAGCCATCACCTCAAAACCAGTCCTCCCATTTTCAGATGATAACTCTCCCTTCCATGTTGAAGTGGATAGCTCTGACTTTGCCATAGGAGCCATTCTGTCCCAGCAGTCAAAGGAGGATGGTAAATGGCATCCTGTAGCCTTCTACTCCAAGAGTCTCAATGCAGTCAAATGGAACTATGAAATCCATGACAAGGAGATGCTTGCCATCATTTGATCTTTTGAGGAATGGCAACATTTTCTTGAGGGTGCCCAACACAAGTTTGAAGTATGGACAAATCACAAGAACCTTGAGTACTTTTGTTTTGCAAAGAAACTCAATCAGTGCCAAGCTCAATGGTCCTTGTATCTGGCTAACTTTGACTTATTGCTGCATCACAAGCCTGGACAAAGCATGGGTAAACCAGACACTGTCCAGGAGAGCAGGCTATAGCACAGGAGCAGATAATAATGACAACATTGTGCTGCTGAAGCCTGAGCTCTTTGCCATTCATGCTTTGGAAGGGATTGTGGTCCAAGGGTATGAGGCAAACATCCTTGAGAACATTTGAGAAGGGAATCATGAGGGTGCCCAGGAGGACACTGTAGCATAGGCAGCACAGATCCTTCAAGCCTGATGTGCCAGCAGAGTTAAGTCAGTACATGCCAAAGAGTGGGGTTTTGAAGATGGGCTGCTGACCTTTTGCAGGTGCATTTATGTGCCAAACATTTCTGAACTCTGGTGGCATATTGTGGAACAGCATCACAATTCTTGGGTAGCAGGTCATTCAGGCAGGTGGAAAACATTGGAATTAGTGTCCAGGAATTAATGGTGGCCCCAGATGTCTAGATACATTGGCACTTACACTAGCACCTGTGACCTCTGCCTTCACACCAAACCTTGTGGTCAGGCACCCATGAGACAAATCCACCCTCTCACAACTCCTGCTGTCTGCTGGAGCATTGCTTTAGTGGACTTCATTGTCAAACTTCCAGATGCTCATAGATATGATGCTATTATGGTGGTGGTAGATCTTTATAGGAAGTGAGCTCATTTCATCCCTACACACACCACTTGCTCAGCCCTGGGAGCTGCTTGCCTGTATTGGAAGAATGTTTGGAAGCTTCATGGTCTCTCTGATGGGTATGTCCCAGATCAAGGCCCTCAGCTTGTGGCAGAGTTCACCTGTGAGCTGTACTGTTTGCTAGGGGTGAAGCTCCACACAACCACAGCCTATCAACCTCAATCCAATGAACAGACTGAACATGTAAACCAGAAAATGGAACAGTACCTGTGACTGTTCTATAATGAGAGGCAGGATGGCTGGGATGAGCTCCTGCCTGTACAACAAACATGTTCACTCTTCCACACAGATGACCCCTTTCTTCCTGGACACTGGATGTCACCTTTGTATGGGTTTTGAGCCATGAGCATGAGCTTTGGAGAATGACTTGGTAAATGAGTTTGTGAATAGGATGAAGAGAGTGCAGGAGGAGGCAAAGGCAGCACTAGCAAAGGCAAAGGAGGACATGACATGGTACTGCAATTGGTGAAGGACACCAGCCCCTGCATACAAGCCTGGAGATCATGTCTACCTGGACAGCTCTGACATAAAGACAACACTGCCATCACAGGAGCTGTCCCGCCACCACCTGGGACCATTCAAGGTGGAGAGACAGGTAGGGCCATTAGCCTATTGGCTGAGGCTTCCTGCAAGTCTATGCCAGCTGCATTCCATCTTCAATGTTGTCAAGCTATTCCCAGCCCCAGAGGATCCCATTCAAGGCCAACACCTAAAACTGCTGTCACTGCCAGTGCTGCTCAACAATGAGGAGGAATATGAGGTGGAAGAGATACTGGACAGTAGAGCCTTTTGTGGGAAGTTGCAGTTTGAGGTGAAGTGGAAGGGATATGGCATTGAGGACATCCCTTGGGAACCACAGGCAAACATACATGCACCAGCTCTGATTTGGGACTTCTACCACTGGCACCTCAATGTCCCAAAGGCTGTTTGAGGCATATACCCCATCTCTGTGGCAGACCAAGCAATCTGCTACTTTTTCTATCTGGTGCATCAAGACACTGCACTCTAGAGGGGGGGTGATGTCAGGAGACCTGTTCAAGTCATACCCCATCCTTGTTTTCCTTGTTATGAGCCATCCTCACATTCCCACCCTTCCATCGTTGATGGACAAGTACTTTCAAACCAGGGCTATCCAACAGTACTACTTTGGAGTGGCTATGCCCCAAGAGGCTGGAGATTGAGGCCAATTAAGATGAACTTCCACTTTTGGGATCAGACTCCAGACTTAGTGTTATTGTAAGGGCAACTTCCAGGAGTGATGGCTAAATCATGCAGCTAGCAGAGGGGAATCCAAAGAAAACAAGTCTAAGGATCTCCTCTGTTTAGTGTGGTGCATCAGTGGGCAGAGGAGGCATGGGAACAACTGTGTAGGTGACTGGAGTTAGCTGAAGTGCACAATGATGGATCACAGAGAGTTCTGGGGGTCTCTGGAGATCTCTGGGGACCTGTAGAGCACCCTGGAGCCATCAAATAAGCCTTGGGGAAGCAGAAAAAAGGGAGGAGAGTTGGTGTTGGACAGGGGCAGAGGTTGGAAAAGGGTAGTCCCCTGACATCACCCCCCCTCTAGTGTGTGGTGTCTTGACATGTGGGGTAGAAAAAGTTCCGGATCACCTGGTCTGCCAGGGGGAGGGGACATATCCCTCTGACAGCTCATGGCATGTCTGAATGTCATTGGTGGAACTCCCTGACCAGTCCAGGCACATGCACATTCTCCCAGGGTTCCCAGGAAATGTTCTCAATTTCATAGCCTTTCCACTTCACCTTGTACTGTAGTCCCTGCTAGAATAGATGGCTGTCCAGGATCTCTTCCACCTCATACTCCTCACTGTTGTTGACCACCACCAGAGGAGGTGGAGGTGTTGGGTGTCATCCTGGAATAGGGTCTGCTGGGGCTGGAGTCAGTTTGACCATGTTGAAGACCAGATGGAGTTGGCACATTTCTGTGGGGAGCTGGAGTCAATAAGCTAGGGGCCCTACCTGCTATTCTACCATGAAGGGTCCTAATTGTTAGTGTGAGAGCTTCTTCAATGGCCAGGTAGTCATAATATTGGAGGCATCCAGGTAGACTCAATCTCTGGGCTTGTACTTGGGCACTGGGGTCCTTCTGCAGTTGTAGTACCATGCCATGTCATCCTTTGCCTTTGCCAGTGCTGCCCAGGCTTCCTCCTATGTGATCTTTGTCTAGTACATGAACTTGTTCACAGCTTTGTTCTCCAAAGGTTGGGCCCCAGAGGGAAGGTGGCATTGGGGCTTGGTCTGGAGATGGAGATCACATGTACTAGTGTAGGATCCAATATACTGGGACATCTGGGGCCACCAGTAGTTCTGGGACATCAGCTCTAGCATTTTCCACTGGCTGGGATGTCCTGCAATCCAGGAATTGTGGTGTTGCTTTACAATCCTTGAGCAGAGCTCCAGGTTGTTGGGCACATAGATACAATCCTGGAAGGTCAGGAGTCCATTGCAGATGGCCCATTTGTCCACATGGACTGATTTGACACTGGTGGTGCATCTGAACTTGAGTGCCCTGGCTACCTGAGCAACAAGTTACTCCTGTGGACTGTCCTAGTTGCCCCACTGGATATCCCAGAGGATCTCTACCTCTGCCCCCTTGACAGCTAGGCCTTCCATGGCTCAGATTGCAAACAACTTGGGCCAGAGGAGCACAATGTTACTGTTGTCATCTCCCCTGGTGCCATAGTCTGCTCTCCAGGACAGGGCATCCAGCTTTCCCATGCTCTGGCCTGGCTTGTGGTGCAGCAAGAAGTCAAAGTTGGCCAAATAGAGGGATCACTGGGCTCATCAGCAATTAAACTCCTTGGCCATCTGAAAATACTCAAGGTTCTTGTGATCCATCCAGACTTTGAACTTATGCTGTGTGCCCTTCAGGAAATGCTGCCATTCCTCAAAGGACCAGATAATGGCCAGCATCTCCTTATTATGGATCTCATAGTTGCATTTTACCATGTTCAGACTCTTTAAGTAGAAGGCCACCAGATGCCACTTTCTGTCCTCCCAGAATTGTTGTGACAGAACAGCTCTGGTGGCAAAGTCAGAGCTGTTGACTTCCATCCAGAAGGGGGAGTTGTCATCTGGAAAAAGGAGGACAGGTCTGGAGGTGACAGCACACTTGAGATCATCAAAAGCCATCTGCTCTGGGGACTGCCATCTCCAGGCAGCATCCTTAGTAGTGAGGTCAAACAACAGTTGGGCATGATAGGAGAAATCCTGGATGAACCTCTGGTAGAAGTTGGTAAACCCTAAGAAGGCCTGCACTTCCTTCTTGTTCTTAGGCTCCAGCCACTCCACCACACCTGCCACCTTCACCAGATCAATCTCTGCAGCTCTGTGTGAGATGATCAACCCAAGATACTCAATCCAGGTTTGTTCAAACTCACTTTGCTCAAACTCACACTTCTCCAGTTCAAGGTAGAGTTGGTGGAGGTGGAGGCATTCAAAGATGATGTGCATGACCCAGTGATGCTCCTCTAGCATTTTAGTGTAAATGAGGATGTTGTCAAGGTATACACACACTATGCCTTCTGCTATTAGGTCCCAGAAGATGTTGTTCATCATTGTCTGGAAGGTGGCAGGGCTGTTGGTGAGTCCAAAGAACATGACAAGAGGTTCAAACAATCCCTGGTTGGTCCAGAAGGCAGCCTTCCACTTGTCTCCTTCTTGGATCCATACAATGTTATAGCCCCACCAGATGTCCAATTTGGTCAAGTACTGCACACCCCAGAGATTGTTGATGAGCTTGGAGATGAGAGGGATGGGGTAGCAGTTCTTCACCATCATGGCATTAAGCACCCAGTAGTCCTAGACCAGTTGGAGGGAGCCATCCTTCTTCTTGATGAAGAAGATAGGAAAGGCCATTGGGGATTTGGAGGGGCAGATGCAACCAGAGGCCAAGTTCCCTTGTAGGAAGGCATTGAGTTTGTCCTGCTCCTTCAGCACCAGTGGGTAGACCTTACAGCTGGCAAGTTTGGAGTCCAGTATTAATTTGATGGCATGGTCACTGTTTGTGCTCTGGAAGCAAGTTGAACAAGGCCTTGGAGAACACATCTTCAAATGTGTGGAGATATGGAGATACAATGTCTCAGAGCTCCCAGGGTGCAGAGTTAGCTGCAAAGGCCTGGGCCAGCTGCTGAGAGGTGGTCTGACTGGCCCAGATCTCCATGATAGAGGATAGGGGGCATAGGGTACTGACATATATCCAATCTCCAATCTCCACTGCTTTGTCTGGGGACTCTGGGTTGCATGAGGCACAGAACTCCCCTGGCAAATCCTCCTCTGGGGCTCTGCCACCACTCTAGTCATCTTTGTAGAGGGCCTCTTTATGAGGGAATGCCAAGGGCAGGGGTCCAGAAGATCCAGATCTGCAAAGGGAAGGTGGCCTGCATGGCAAGCCCAAATGGCTGCATGCTCTCAGACTGCAGCCTGCCACTGTTCCCTGACCTTGGTGGCACAGGTGGCACACCTTCAGGGACATCAGCTCATGGTCACCTTGCCCTGGGCCCAGTCTACTTTGGGGTTGTGCTCTCAAAGCCAGGTGAATCTGAGGATCATGTCCTGCTTACCTAAGCTGGTGACAGCAAAAATGGTCCACTCTGCATGGTTCTGGTAGCAGAGGACAAGGTCAACCATGGAGTTGATGGCCCCAGCCTTGTTGGGCATTCTGTTGATATTAAACACTGGAATAGACTGGGACAGTGGCTGCATGGTCAGGCAGTGGTGCTGGACAAACTCCAAGTCTAGGAACAACACTGTGGCACCACTATCCAGGAGGGCAGTGACTCTGTGGGCCTGCTGGGTGTCCATGGTCTCAATTTCCACATTGAGGCACATGGAATTTGCTGAGAGGTTCATGGCTACCATGTACTGCCAGGGCAATTGGCATTTTTATGTGGAGCAGCCCAGACAAGGTCTGCCTGATGTTGTTGGGCCCAACTTGGAGTCCAGAGTTGGTGTTTGTATGTCTGGAGGGGAGTACTGAGGTTCTGTTATCTTAGGGTTGTTGATATTGATGGAAGCAATTTCATTTTCTATCAACAGACACATGAACTGGTTAGTACTTGGTGATGGAGGCATACATCTCATCCACTGCTTAACTAAAAATTCTCCTCCAGACCTGGAAGGGGGGTGCAAGTGCTGCTCTCCTCTAGGGTCAACTCCAGTGCCAGCTTGTCTGGTGAAGGGTCTCTGGCTGCATCCTTTGCAGCCAACAGCTGCAGGAGAAGCTCCTCCTGCTCTGTTGTGGAGAGGTAATGTACATTGAGACCCAATGGGCAGTGCTGCATGAAGTACCCAGGTTTCTGGCATCTCTGGCACAGCAGCAGCATGGCATGGCACTGCTGGGTGGCATTCATGTCCATGGGGATGCCCAGCAGTAAGGGTTGTGGGGCAGAGCTGGCTGGAGCAGAGGCCAGTGCCAGGGGAGCAGGGACAGTGAGTTGGGTGCATGCGATGTAGCTCCTGTTGAATCTCCATGAGCTGCCACTGATCCCAGGCTACTTTATACCAGGAGGCAATCTGCTCATCATCCAGATGGCCCTGTTGATGCATTCCAGTAGTGTGAGGTGCAAGCCATCCCAGAACATGAGGCACAGTTGGAGGCCATCAGGGTAGGCTGCTTGCTTGACTAGTGGCTGGGAGGTGTCAATATACTTGTCCAGCATCTGTTTCCCTTGCCCATACTGTTTCCAGTCACATAGCACTAAGGCTGCAGCTTTGGTGGGGTCAATCAGAAAGAACTCTGCCCAGAAGTCCTTTTTGAAGGCTGCCCAATCCACAAAACTCTTGACACCTCCAGGGCATCAAAACATCTGTAGTGCATAGGTGGAGGCATGCCCCATCTTCATGTATGACAAGACCTAGGCTATTTTCAGTGCATTGGAATCAAAAGTGTCCCTACTGAAATGGATGTATGTAAGGCAGGACTGGAGGGAACACTCTCTGCTGGAGCAGTTGCCATCATATGTGTCTGGGAGCATGGAACAAGGAATATGTGCTCAGGGGGCTACTGGAGCCACTGAGAAGGCAATGGGAGCCACCAGGGGTGTTTCCACAGCCAGGAGTGGTGTGGAGGTGGGGGTCAGGCACTCTAGTAGTGCCTGGAGGGACTGGGAGATGAGTTCAGTGGTTTGGTGAAGGGTGGAGAGTTTGGTCATGTGATGTGTGAAGGAAGATTGGGTCAATTGCACCTGGCTCTCTAGATGTAGCATGCAAGTCCAGGCCTTGTTCTGTGGGGTGGGGCCTCTGAGGGAGTATCTGGATTGGCCAGCTGAGACATAGAATTCTGTGGGTGCTTAAGCCTGGTGGGGAAGTGACAGATAGCAGCTCAGAGATTCTGTGCAGGCTATGAGGGGCTTCCAGACCAGGATAAGAGACTTGTTCTGCTGTGAAGGCAACCTCCAGAAGTGATGGCTAAATCATGCAGCTAGCAGAGGGGAATCCAAAGAGAACAAGTCTAAAGATCTCCTCTACTTGATGCAGTGCATCAGGGGTGGTGGAGGCATGGAAACAACTGTGTAGGTGACCAGAGTTAGCCAAAGTGCACAATGATGGATTACAGAGGTATCTGAGGGCCTCTGGAGATCTCTGGGGACCTGTAGAGCACCCTGGAGCCATCAAATGAGCCTTGGGGAAGCAGAAATGGGTGAGGAGAGTTGGTGTTGGACAGGGGTGGAGGTCAGAAAAGGGTAGTCCCCTGATAGTTATGTAGTGTTTTCATTAGAAGCTCTAGAGTCAATTTTGGACACTGGCATTGGGAATCCTCAGGCTCATTCTCTCTAGATCTTGCTCTGCCAGGTGAGTAGTTAGACCTCTAGAACTTCTCACAGACATTGAATATACTTTGGATCTCCCTCTGCCAGTTGTGTGACTTAGCCACAGCCTTCAGAGGTTGCCCTTATAGTATTAGACTAATGGTTTCAAAGCAACTAGTTACTTGTGAGCCTAAGCAATCTGCTTCCTGGAGATGGCCAAGCCATGACAAGTAATTGGTTGCTCTAACACTTGGAATCTCCTCCCTTTTTATATTTGTTGCCATCCACATGTACCCATAGCAATGGCACAACAATTTCATATGTTTTTTGCCTTGGGTGCTTGGCATAGCATAGGACTGAGTCTGGGCCCTGGGTACTGTGGTTACTGTTACTTAGTGTTTGTTGTTAAACTTTCAGCACCATTTTCTTTGGCCAACTCTACCCCCTTCCTTCCATACTGGTCCGTCCCTTCTGTATCCTTTCTCCCCTCTTTTCCTGGAATTTGTCCTTGTTGATGGTCATGAGTCATGATGAGAGCTTGAGGATCTTTTTGGGCAAAGTTTGGTGGTGGTATGGGAACTGGATTTTAGCTTGATAGGCATGCTCAGATTTGATGGAAGATCAATCTTTAGGATTGGTTCCAAGATTTCTCCCTTGCCAAGCACTGCCTCCTTGGCTGTGTTTCCTTTTCCATCCTGACTTGGACCATCAACTTCCCACCACTCTACTGTCTGGTATGAGCATGGTTATTACACATTTTATTTGGGGTTCTTGAGAGGTGAGTCTTCCCTGCATCTACAATTTTCAATGCCTGTTTACAGTTTTCAGCATTTTCAAGGTACATTGGGACTGTTTTAGACTTATTGCCTGCCTCATTTCAAGGCAGGCATATCAATAGGATGCAACAACCATTTTGTAGGAATTGATAGAGGTGTCAGATTCCACTGACCACAGTGGCTCTGATCACTGGGCAAGTTCTTACTAGGCAGACATGACATGCTACATGTATAATTAGTGCTCTGGGCAAGCTCCACATATGGGAAACTGAGAGGCAGAACAGGGTAGCACTCACAAGGGGTGAGCATTGGGGATTAAGAGGAGTGGGCTTCCAGGGTTAATGATCACAAGGGGTTGCATTACCAGGGCACATAACAAAAGGAACAGTCCTGAGAAGAGTTGTGGAAGGGAAAAGTCAGGGGGCAGGATTGGAAAATGAGCTAAGGGAAATGGACTGATGGAGGAAACTTAGAGATGGGGCTGGAGACAAGAGGTCAAGAAAGAAACTGAGCTGAGATGAGAAATACAAGATGGAGATGAGACAAGTACAAGACAATGGAATTGAGACAAGTACAAGAAATGTTGTTAATTGCTAAATGTTATAATTTCTTTCTCTATTTCTTGTCAAATTGTATTGTAAATACCATTGAAATACCATTTTAGGTTCAGTTGCAATATTTATCTATGTTTTTGACAGAAACATCCAAAGATGATTTTAAAATTGGTTGGATCATTTTTACCTTGTTTTTACATTATTTTGCCAAAGAAAATTGTACCCTGCACCTAGTGAATAATCACATGACAAAGATTGACAAGGCAAATGGATCAGTCAAGTCCAATGAATAGACAACTGATGAGATGACATGGCTAATTATTGACAAAACGAATGATCAACTGAGACAATATCCACAGTCACATTCCCGCCATCCTAATATTGGGTTTTACAGCGCAAATTTTTCGCTGAAGTTGAGGGATAATATGAGTGATCAATGTCATGGCAAATATTTTACAAGACAAAAAATCCAACCAACTGAATATAATATTTCCAGCTACCAGCTGTGGCTGCCACCCTATAAGCCTACTTAGACTTGGAATACGGACTAATATGAGTACGGCAGGCCTAGATGACTGTTCAAATATTCCCATGATCAATCACACGGCTAACATTTCTCAAGACAAAATATGGATCGATCACAGAATAAGAATTTCAAGACAAAATTTGATCAACTTTTCATAAAACCTCGATCTATTCGAAATCTCGGAACCAGTAACGGGGTATTTATCTAGATTGGGTATGTGTCAGATAAACTATTATTTTTCAAGAGGCTCTTGGAGAGCTCCAAAAGCTCCAAGTATTTCGATGTCCTATTCTCATACAAGAAGGTATGTCATTTTGCCTTTGTTACTATTCATTTGTTTTTGGCAGGTAACAAAACGTTCTGAAGAAGACTGATTCACCACACGACACATACCAGTACCTATGTCTGTCTCCATTCAGGTCCTTCCAACAACAATAGCTTCTGTCATTCGATTCGGATCCGTATCATTTGATACATCCATCACTCCTCGAGTTTATTTGATTTTCATTCAAGAGGTGCTTGGGGTGCTTCAAGCTTGAAGTATCTCCAGTACAATGCCATCGATAATTGTTCTGGCATCATTCGTCGGTACTGCTCTCATCCTGTTCTGGATGAAGAAATCTCTCCAAAAGCGCGTTCATCTACCTCCTGGGCCTCCCGGGGATCCCATCATCGGCCATATACTGAAGGTTTCTGCCGAAAATCAAGATATAGCCTTGTACAAGCTGGGGAAAAAATACGGTGCCCTTCTTTACATTGAAGCCTCACGCGCCAACTCATCTGTATTAAGGGGATGTTGTGTATCTCGAAATGCTTGGAAGACCAATAGTCGTGCTAAACAGTGTTGAGGCCGCTATAGACCTTCTAGACAAGAGAAGTGCCAATTATAGTGATAGGCCTCACTTTCCTGTGTATGAAATGCACGTCTCCTACTCTAGCAAACAGCATGAGTCCGGCTAATTTTCACAACAGCATGGGCTGGAAGAAAACTTTGACCTTTACGAGTTATGGGAAATCTTTCCAAAAACACCGAAGATTGCTCCAAGAATACCTGAAGTCGACAAAGGTCATATTGTATCAACCAATTCAGACACAAGAATCTCGTATTTTTCTTCAGAACCTGCTCTCAGATGAATGCCGGAGGGAGGATTGGATACGGCGGTAAGAATCTTCAATTGACAAAACCCTTAGAGCAACACATGTTCATCGGCCGCCAGATTTTCTACTTCAATCATTATGCAGGTGACATATGGCCACCAAATTGCATCTGACGAGGATCCATATCTTGATATCATGGAAAAGGCTAGTTTCGCCGTAAGCAATGCCGGCCCCCCTGGAAACACCGTAGTCGATTTTTTCCCATTTCGTATGTACAGATCAACTTATACTGTCACCATACGACGACTCATCACTCGGGTGTTTTCAGTTGAGAAATTCCCATCTTGGTTCCCTGGCACATATTACGCCAGTTTTGCGCGCCGTCATCAAGATACAATCAAGAAATTGCACGATTATCCTTTCGACAACGTGAAAGCGGAGCTGGTGCGTTCTTCGTCCGGATTTGATTTTTTTTTTCGCCTCATAAGAACTTTTAGGCCGCAGGAACTGCTAAACCTTCATTTGTATCTCATATGCTAGAATCCCTCGGCCCAGATGAAGCAGAAAATATAAGTGATATTCTGGATATCAAGGGCGTAGCAGGCCAGATGTACTGCGCTGGAGCAGAGACAGTAAGGATAACATTCAGTTAGTATGTCAACGGTATAAACCATGTTTGCAATCAGACATGGACAACATTATCCGTTTTCTTCCTGGCAATGGTTCTTCATCCGGAATGCCAGGCACGAGCCCATCAAGAGATTGACTCTGTTATAGGATCAGGGCGCCTTCCCCAATTTTCGGACCGCCAATCCCTGCCCTATATTGAATGTATATTTCAAGAGACCCTGAGGTTTGTCTCTGCATTTGTGTGCATATGTATTGCATCAATCCAATCACTCCTCTTGTTGTAGATGGAACCCGGTACTGCCAATAGGTGCGCATCACATATCATTGCAACAAGAAGTTCCTTACGAGGCACCGATAACCTTATTCATAGGCATACCACACTATTCCTTAGAAGATGATGTCTATCGTGGAATGTTCATACCCAAGGGTTCTCTCATTATAGGGAACACCAGGTCACTATTTAGATTCCCATCTCATGAATCAAGAACTCAATCGTCATTTAGAGGTATGGCACTTGATGAAAAAGTCTATACGGATCCACAAGCCTTCAATCCATCTCGTTACCTCCCTCTACCCGAGGGCAATCACGAGCCACATTTAAATGGACCATTTGGCTTCGGACGTCGGTATGAACACTCCTTAGGCGTCTTTCTTTATGCATAGGCTGACAAACCTCAGGATTTGTCCTGGGCGTCATCTTGCTGATGCGAGTGTGTGGATTGCGATGGCATCTATCCTGGCAACTTTTGACATAATGAAGCCCATCGGATCAGATGGAAAAGAGGTAACACCTGCAGTCAAGTTCAGTACCGGTATCACAAGGTATCTTTCATTCACTTGTTGCGTTCTATTATCGTTCAAAAGATCCCATAGTCAACCTTCCACCTTCTATTGCTGTATACGGCCCCGAAATGATCAAGCAAAGGATCTGATTATTTGTGCCGATACCTCCGGAAACTATTGACAATGCTGTCTCTAGTAGGGATGCTCAATCCATAAAGTATTACCCCTTCAAGAAGTGCCTAGGCATGGTGGCACCTGTACATACAACTCTGGAAATAGTGAAAAATAAGCTTGTCATGTCATTTTCAGTGCACATACTTCAGAGAGGAAAAGGCACTAGACAATGAACAATGACTTTTTCTGGAGATAAAAGGTTGACAAGAAAACAGGTTTTATTTACTATACTTAAGATAAATAAGGGTGAAATAAGGAGATCAGGCAATGGGGCCATACTGTTACATCAGAATTAACCTAGTTTGTTCAACTCCTGACTAATCAGAAGCTGTGACCCAGACCTGCAGCTCTGACTTGGCATAATTACAAGCTGATCTTTAGGCTCTCTCAAGTCACCTGTCAGTCTTAGCTTTGCTCAGCCTCAACAGGCCCCTAGCTTGGCTGACCTGAGGCCCGAGCCCACACATCATGAGTCAGGCATTGGAGATCATCATCATCATCACCCATCATTGTACTAAGTGGCACTAGATTGGAAGCTCCTTGATCCTAAACTTCCATCATCCCATCCAGGGTCCTGGCAGCCTCGAGTTTGTAGTTAGCATATTTACATCTTCCTTCCTGGCATGTGACTCCCTAAGTCAACCAGAATCCTTCAGACCTCTATTTTATCTCCTCCAACCCTTGCCCCTCTGAAGGATGTCTTCAAATACAAGGACATCTTCATGACCCCCTCCCAGTGGTCACACCTTGGGTGGGACCCCCTGGATTGATCATGCCCCCTCTCAACCCATTCTTACCTCAAAGCCCTTATGGCAATTGACTCCAGCCCAATCAAATCATTCAATTATGCATGCAAATGGCTTGTGAAGAATGGCTAGGTATTCACAGCTGAATCATAATGACCATACCAAGCTCATTAACATCCTGGTAACTGCTGCCCTCATCTCAAAGTTCTCAGACATGAGGACTGCTATGCTTTGCCATAGCTTTCCCTTGATGTGGACATCACTAACCAGGTATCAAACACCCTAGCCAACATAGTAGCCACCATTGCCATGGATAACATTGGAGAACTGATCAGAAAACTCAGTGCCACTACTGAGTTCCTCATGGCCAATGATGCCAAGCATGCTAAGATGATCCTTGTACTGGAGGCCACCTCCACCACCTTGGAAGGGGTCTCATCCTTGCTGGGTGTTATATTGTCCATATTTGCAAGCCTCCCCTCTGCCCTGTCCCACACCCCAGGCCCCACTTGGGCCACAGTTATTAGGTCTGCCCCACCCAGCCTCACTCCCACACAGCCCAGCTTCCCACAGGGTAGCAACCTCCTCTTGGCCTGGAATACAGCTGCCATCCAGTAATGCCAGCTCCTTGGCAACCATGCAGTCTGCATTTGCTATGATATCTACCTTAACACCTCCAAGAACTTCACTGCCATAGGCACTCCAACACTCCATGACAACCTCAACAAGCTCCTCAACCACCTCAATGTAGGTGGACTTTTTCATGCCTAACACCCACATCCCAGGCTCAAGGCCATAGGAGGCAGTGCATACCTAGCTGAGCATGATACTGCTGATGCTGCCTACAGGTTACATGAGTACATGTGCACAGAGTGGACCTTATTTGAGGACCTCTTTGGGAAACACATGCAGTTCTTTGACCCAGATAATGTTACATGTTCATGGGCAATTGAGCTCAAGAATGGCCTCCTCTCCAACTCCACTACCACAGCCCTTTGTGTCAGGGAACTGTTTGTTTCTCTTATTCTAGGCCCATTACTCATGCTTGTCTTCCCATCCTCTGGTGACAAGTACTCTCAGCCAAGGGCTATTCATTGGTTACACTTTCATGTGGTCATGTGCCCTGAAGCCAGAGATTGTGGCCATTTATGATGGATTTCCATTTTTTGATTGGGTCCTGAATTTAGTCATTGTTACATGTTTTTTTCCAGAAGCTCTAGAGTAAAATTTCTGAACACTGGCATTGGAAATCCTTAGACTTGTTCTCTTTGGATCCCCCTCTGCCAGGTAAGTAGCTAGAACTCTAGAACTTCTTGTAGATGGTGAATAGACTTTGGATCTCCCTCTGCCAGTTGTATGATTGAGCCACAGCCTCCAGAGGTTGCCCTTACACTTGGCCCAAACAGCACACCCAACACTTCCTGAGGCCAATCAGTCACCTTGTTCAAGATTACTTGCTACAATGCACACACACTGCTAACAACCTGATCAAGAAGTGGTCTTCATCAGTGGATGCCAGGTTGCCATCTGGAAGGACATCTACAAACTGACCTGCTGCAACAACTGCCAACAATACAGCCATATAGCAAAGGATTGTAAAGCTGAAGGCATCTGTGCCACTCAGCTACCACATGTACAGCAGTCAAACATATATGTGTATCCTGTGGCAGAGACTCATCCCATGCTAGCTCAGGACTACACCTGTCTCACCTTCAAGAAATGATGCAAGCACCTTGTACCCCATTTCCCAGATAACTGGATGCCTTTCTTCCTCACTGACAATCCTTCAACCTGGGTCACTGCACCTCTATGCCAACCACACCCACCCATACTTGCCCCAACTCTGGCACCTCCTCCTCACCCCCTCCTTACTGGATCAACCCAAAATCCAAATATTGGACTGTATGGACCCACCTCCCTTGCAACCTCCCACAGCTCAACACTAGACACTGGCTAACTTCAGGGCTCTAAGCTGCATGGGCAACCTCAGGGATGTCAGTTTCACCTCCCTGCCAGAGAGCCAGAGACTTCAACATGATGACAACACCCTTCCCTTCTACCAATGAACCATCACACCCTGAAGTCCCTAGAAAACTACACATCTGGCAACAAAGTGTTTGGAAATTGAGCACTGCTCAAGATGACCTCTTAGCAATGGCAGGCCTTGAGGACTGGATGTGCTTGCCATTCAGTACCTATTCCTTGACCACTTGGGCAACACAAAAGCCAATGGTTATTGGAGGATACTATACCCCTCAAACTGCAGGTGTGATGGGAGCACACCCATTCCATTTTATCTATCAACACTAACATGTCCACAGATTCTTACCCAGCTAACCATTCCCTCCACAAATATCTCAGCAGTTTGCTTTTCAGGTGCCTATGGCCACCTATCAATCTTCAACCATCTATAAATCCTGCACTCACAATGGGGTGTTCCCTTTCTTCTTTTCTTTCTTCCTCCCTCCATCTTTCATTGACCACATGGTCTGGCTGAGCAACTCTGATCAGCAACATACACCCTGGGAGCTGGAGGACAACTGCCACCTCAACTCCTCTGACAATTTCATCCAACCCTAGCTCAGTCTGCTCTCAGACTACAACATGGAGCTTTCTCTCCCCTCAGGCATACCAACACTGCAGACAACAGCTGACTGCTGAATCTGCCCAGACAGGATCTGGAGGGCCCATGCCAATGTTGACCTAGGAAGGTCTCTGACCTCTGTACCATCATCTAGGAGGTCATCTCCATGGATGATATTATGCTGTTATGCCATCTCTGCCTACACACCAAATGGTGGTGGAACAATGACTTCAAACAGCTCAAAGTCCAGAGGCATGCATGCATGCAATCTCTCTTTTGAGTTCTGTGATATTCTTAACCACCCACTCAAAGATGAAGCTGCCTGGCTTGCATGCAAGGATGGTGCTGCCATTTGCAAGGCAAATAAGATCCTGATTAGAAAATATTAATGCATGTCAGATCTACCTTGCAAACAGGTACATTGTCAAGGAACCCACTGACTTTGCATGTGACAGAGTCCTGGATTGACAAGTCATTGATGATGGAGTCTCAAGGACACTCACCTCCAATGTTGACAAAGCCAAGTCACTAGCTAAGTCTTTCTTGCCTCCTCACTCATTCTTCTTCCATTCCACAGTCAGCATACCTTATACCACTCCCTAATGTGCTGCCCTTGACCAAAGAGCATATCATCTCTACCATAGTGGAATTGCCCTCCTTCAAGGCACCAGGCCCAGATAGCATCCCCAATGTCATTCTGAAGTGATATGCTAATACTCTAAAAGACCACCTTGTCCTTATTTTTTGAGCAGTATTCAACCTTGATGTCCAATCATCACAACTGGGTGGAGTCCATGACCCTACTGGCAAGCCTGACTACAATACAACAAAAATGTATTGTCCCATCAGACCACTTAATGCAATAGGGAAATTCTTGTCTGTCAGGTTCTGCTGACCACAGGGGCACAGCCATACTGGGCAAGTCCTTACTAAGTGGACATAATGTCTATGCATATAATCCCATGCTCCAGTGGGCTCCAGATGAGTAAAGCTGAGAGTATGGGGTTGGGAAAGTGGTCTGGGTGAGTCAGGGATACTCCAGCAGATAATGGGCAAGTACAGGTGACCATGGTATGGAGCTCTGGAGATGGCTATCAAGGAACCAGCATTGTCATGGGGTAACTCAGAACTAGATCCAAGTGGGTAGGTGGGGATGCAGGGGCAGATTTGGGAACATGGGGATGGGAGCAGAGGTTGGAGATGAGGGAAATGGAGTTAAATATAATGGAAAGAGTTGAGGCAAGATGAGAAACTTGTAAAGAGATGAGAGGAGACAAGACAAGAAGGGAGACTTAGAGAAAAAGAGACTAGATGAGATGAGAAAAAAGACAGATGAGATTGAGATTGATACAGATGGAACAATGAGACAGAGAGACTAGAAACACAAAATGTAACAGACAGACAGGTAGGTAGTTAATATCAAGACTACTGTGACTGGTACTATTCTAAGGCTTAAATACTAGCAGGGAGAGCTCCTCTGGGTTCATGGGTCTAGGGCTGGGGCCATGCAGCTTATGCAGGTCTTGGTAATAATCATCTGGGTGTTGGGGGCATCCTGAGATTAGTTGTGCAAGTGATGGCAATGTCTGATGCATACTCATGATATGTGCTAAGAACAACAGAGGAAGTATTGAAGTTATCTGTGCACTCAGGGAAGGTTGGGGAAATCACAGAGCCTACTGGGGGAAGTGTTGAGGGTTGCCAAGAAGCATCAGAGTTTGTCAGAGTGGGTGATGAGGGTGGTTCAAAGAAGTGGGGGCCCAGAAACAGGTTGTGACATCACCCTCATTTCAGTGTTGAGACCCTTCAAGACATGGGGAAGTCTTTGGCAAGCAGTGGCAGCATGGAAATTGAAGGCAAAGTGTGATGGATTTACATCAGGAAGCCCAGTGTAATGGATTTCTATCAGGAAGCCCCTTTTAAGAGAAATAAAAGGGACCAGCACATGTCCTCATATTCTATAGCTATCATTCAATGTCTTTGCCTCTCTCCTCTTCTGCACTTTCCACACCCCTAGCCCCTCCTCCTTCTGACAAGAACCACACTTGAGATCTGAGCTGAATACAAGCACTGTTGGGAAGAGTTCAATTGGTGCAAGGACTGAAGGAAGGTAGATTGGATGTGCTGCCATCATAAGTGTGAAGGCTCTGTAGCCAGAGCAACACTGATCAGTTCCAGCAGAGTTATCTATGGCAGTGGTGGGTCCTTCTATGGGGCCCTCCCATGCCAGTTCTTCAGGACTGTCCACCCCACCAGCTCCAATGCCCCCAGTTTGCCCAACTTGTTAAGGTTGGGCCCTGGGATGGTGCAAGTTGTCCTAAGGCCCAGTGGATAGTGCTGTTGGAGGTAATGCTGGAGTGATTTGCAGAAGCAATTGGGCAGGTTTGGGGTCCCCCCATCCTGCAAATGGTGCTATACAGAGGCTCTGGTAGATTGTTGGGGAAGTCCTGGTTTGTACCCTACTGACCTGTTATCTAGTGTACAATTTTTGCCCAGTGCAGTAAGCAGTGTGAGTTTAAGGCCCCAGTGTTAGAGTCCTGTCAGGATTTGGCAGTTTGTCTTCCATGTTGTGAGGGGCATGAGAAGTGCTCTATCTTGTGGGACTGGCATGCAACCTGTATTGCTGCAGAGCAGGGGTGGGAGGCAGACTGGGTGGTGGAGCAACTAGACAAGAGGCAAGGGGGAGGGTATTGGGCTGGGATGAGGGATTGCTGCAGGTGGGGTGTTCTGGTCTAAAGGGCAGGGAGGAGGTCAGGCAGCCCTAGGGGAAGGTAGGGCCACTGTGGGGTGGGTGCAGGGAAGGGTCCCTACCATGCAGGACAAGGGCAAGCAGAGGGCATCTTCACTGCCAGAGGCTGGGTCAAGTAAAAGGCCCTGGAAGGAGGTGGCAATGGCTGGCCCACCAGGTCCATATATGCATTCCCTGGAGTCAAGGGTGCTGGTGAGGCAGCCCTGGGGGACTCCTAGTCTGGCACCAATGGCCAACAACACTGTATTATGTTGATGGGTGGCCAAGTTGGAGCAGCAGTTGACAGTGTGAGGCAAGGAACTGTCAGGGGACTTCCTTTCCAACCTCTGCCCCAGACTGACACCAACTCTCCAAGACCAATTCCACTCCCCTGAGGCTTATTCAACATCTCTGGGGCATTCTACAGATTCCTGGAGATCTCTGGATACCCCTGGAACTTGCCATGATCCCTCAGTGAGCACTTTCAGTCAACTCTGGTTGTCTATACAGTTGTTCCCACACCTCTGCTGCTCACTGATATGCTGCACCAAGCAGCAGGGATCCTTAGACTTGTTCTCTTTGGATTCCCCTCTGCTAGGTGATTAGTTACTATTTGTACTGTTGATTACCCATTCTAATATACTTCAGATTCTCCTCTGCTAGCTGCATGATTTAATCATTGCTCCTGGAGGTTGCCCTTATAGTAGAACAAGTCTCCAAATCCTGGCCTAGAAGCCCCTCATAGCCACACAGAACCTCTGAGCCCCCTATTTGTTGCTTCTCCACCAGGCTTAAGCACCTGTGGAATCCTATGTCTCAGCTTGTCAACCCAGACACTCCCTCAGAGGCCCCAGCCCCACAGGACAAGACCTGGACTTGCTTGCTACACCTAGAGAGCCAGGTGCAATTGACTCAATCTTTCCTCACCCATCCATAACTGAACTCTCCACCCTTTGCCAAACCACTGAGCTCATTTCCCAGTCCCTTCAGGCACTGCTAGAGTGCCTGCCCCCCACCTCCATGCCACCCCCAGCCATGGGAACACCCTTGGCAGCCCCAGTAGTTCCTCCAGCAGCTCTAGTAAACCCCTGAGTGCAAATCCCCTATCCTGTGCTCACCATCACATATGATGGAAGTTGGTCTGGCAGAGAGCATTTCCTCCAGTCCTGCATCACCTACATTCATCTCAGCAGAGATGCCTTTGACTCCAACATGCTGAAAATAGCTTGGGTCCTGTTGTACATGAAGGCCAGATGTGCCTCCACCTATGTGCTGCAGGTGTTTCGACACCCCAGAGGTGTCAGAAGTTTTGCTGACTGGGCCACCTTTGAAAGGGACTTCTGGGTGGAGTTCTTCCCAATTTACTCTGCCAAAACTGCTGCTTTAGTGCTATGTGACTGGGAGAAGTATGGGCAAGGGAAAAGGATGCTGGATGAGTATATCAATTCCTTCTGGGCATTAGTTGAGCAGGCAGCTTACCCTGATAGTCTCCAACTGTGCCCTATGTTCCAGGATGGCCTGCACCCTGCACTACTGGAACATATCAACAACCTTGCAGAGGGCCATCCAGACAACAAGCAGATTGCCACTTGGTATAAGGTGGCTTGGGATCAGTGGCAGCTCATGGAAATTCAACAGGAGCTATGCTGCACACACCTAACCCCCCACTCTACTCTCACCACTGTGCTCTGGTATCCCACTCCCATACATTCAGCACCTGCCCCTGCTCTGGTTGTCTCCATGGAGCAACCCCTGCCTCTGGGCATCCCCATGGATGTTGATGCTGCCTGACAGCATTGCCCTGCACTATTACTGTGCTGGATATGTAGGAAACTGGAGCACTTTGCATGATGCTGCCTGATGGGTCTTGAGGTATACTATCTCTCCATGGCCAAGCAAGAGGAGCTCCTCCTGCAACTGTTGGCCATGAAGGATGCAGCTAGAGATCCCTCACCTGATGAGCTGGCACTGGAGGTGACCCCAGAGGAGGGTAGTGCTTGCATCCCCCTCCCATGCCTGAAGGAGGACTTTTAGGCAAGCAATGGATGAGGTGTATGCCTTTATTGCTGGGTACAAACAGGTTCACTTGTCTGTTGATAGAAAATGAAATTGCCTCTCTCTATATTGATGGTCTTAAGACAACAGAATCTCAGTACTCCCCTCCAGATGTACAAACACCCACTCCAGACCCCAAGCCAAGCTCCCTGGAGCTGGCTAGGTTCTGCCCATGCTGCCCCACCTGGGAGCACTGGCTGCCCCAGCAGTACATAGTAGCTGCAAACCCCTCAGCAAACTCTGTACGCCTTGACATAGAGATTGAGACCACAGACATTCAGCAGACCCACAGAGTCACCACTCTCTTGGATAGCAGAGCAACAGGGCTACTTCTGGATTCAGAGTTTGTGAAATGCCACCACCTGACCATGCAGCCACTCTCCAAGCTCATTCCAGTGTTCAATATTGACACAATGCCCAATGAAGCAGGTGCCATCAACTCCATGGTCAACCTTGTCCTCTGCTACTGGAACCATGCCAAGTGTGCAGTCTTTGCTGTCACCAGCCTAGGCAAGCAGGATATGATCCTGGGCTTCACCTGGCTCTAGGAGCACAACCCCAAAGTAGATTGGGCCCAGGGTGAGGTAACTGTGAGCTGGTGAAGGTGTGCCACCTGTGCCACTGAGGTCAAGGAACAGCACCAGGCCAAGGTTTGAGAGCATGCAGCCATTTGGGCTTGCTGTGCTGGTCATCTTCCCTTTGCAGATCTGGACCTTCTGGATCCTCTGCCCATGGTGTTCCCTTGTAGAGAGGCCCTCTACAAGGATGACCAGAGTAGTGGAGGGACCCTGGAGAAGGATCTAGGGGGGGAGTTCAGTGGCTTGCATGACCCAGAGTTCCCAGACAAGGCAGTGGAGGTTGGAGACCAGATATATGCCACCACCCTATGCTCCCTGCCCTCTATCATGGAGATCTGGGCCAGCCATACCACCTCTCAGTGACTGGCCCAGACCTTTGCTGTGAACTCTGCACCTCAGGAATTCCAGGACATTGTGCCTCCATATCTCCACACATTCAAGGACATGTTTGCCAAGGCCTCTTTTGACTCACTCCCAGAGTGCAAGCACTGGGACCAGGCCATTGAATTGATGCCAGACTCCAAGCTGGCCAGCTGTAAGATCTATCCACCTGTGCCAAGGGAGCAGGACAAACTTGACATCTTCCTGCAGGAGAACCTGGCCTCTGGTTGTATTTGCCCTTCCAAATCCCCAATGGCTTCTCCAGTCTTCTTCATCAAAAAGATGGATAGCTCTCTGACTGGTCCAGGACTACTAAGTTCTTAATGCCATGACTGTGAAGAACTGATCTCAGGCTGTGCTTGGGGCACACCTTCTCTTCTGATGGGTGGCACCACAGCATGCACATATGTTGCTGCTGAAGCCTGGGAATGGCTTAGTGCCAGCTAAAAGTAGTGCTTGTGCTGCACATCCTGACCTTGGCACTTGTGGCGCTCCTCCCCATCTACCTCCATTCTTGCATGGAGGGGCATTTGGTAGAGAAGTGGCTCCTTGTGGCCTGAATAGGCCACCACCTGTACTGTTAATAGTTTGGTGCCATAGCTGGTGTTACTTGTCTTGGTTGACCTGGCACAGGTCCTCCTCCCCTTCCAGAGCTCTGTGAGCTCTGTCTAGGTTTTAGAGGGCCCCTTGAGGCCATTTTACTACTAATCTCACATGTCTACAATATATCATGACAAAGACAACAAAGGAGAAAAAACTCTCCAAAGTCTGCCAGGCAGACAAACACACACAAACTCCCTGCCACATGGCATTCAGCACTAGAGATTGCCATGGTCAACATGACCACACTAGCCTGCCATCTTTGGACTTAGCCAAATTCTGGCCTCTATGCACTCTATGTGCATTGTGTGAGATGTCAAGGGCATTTAATACTCTGCATTTCTAGATACCTGTCCATTGCTGCTAGCAATTTGCAGTTAGCTAGGGGTTTCCATATGGTATCCTCTAGGCTCCACCAAACTTCAAATTCAAGGTCCCCAGATTGCATCCACCTATGACCTATAAGGTCCTCTACAAACCATTCTTGGTCTTTGGCAGTGCTGAAATTGTTTGGTTCTGGCATGCAGTTTGGAAACAGCATGCCATTATTGGCTTAGTAAGGTTGCAGAAGCAACACATGGAACTTTGGCACAATTTGTCATGCCTGCAATGCAGTTAGCAGCTCAAGCACATAGTTTGAGGTGGTTGCCTCAGCCTCCAGGACCTTATACAGTCCCACCCACTTTGGGCACAATTTACTCACCTAACCTTTGAGCAGATTCAAGTTCTTGGTGGATAAATACACCAAGTCACCTTTGTCAAGTGTCAGCTCCCTGCTCCAGCAATTATTAGCATAGCATGTCTGAAAGACACATGCCTCAATAATTGCATCATGTGCATTGGGCAGATTTGTGAGCACATTCTGCATGAAGTCCTTGATCCCTCAATAGATCACTTTGTCAGTACAAAGTTCCTTAATCATGGATGGCATATAGCCACTATTGAGCTCAAAAGGTGCATACCCTGTGGTTTCAGAGATGCTTGCATTAATTGCAAACTCTACCAGTGGCATGAAATCCACACAGTCCTTCTGATCAGGACAAACAAATGCTCTAAAAATCTGCATGACATTTCAATTTGCATGTTCTGTCTGACCATCTGTTTGTGGATGAAATGAAGTTGACATGAGCAACTTTGCTCCAAGCAGCTTATGTAGATCCTTCCACCATTTGGAAGTAAACTTAAAATCTCAATCACTTATGATCAAGCTAGGTAAGCTATGAAGATGTACTATCTCTTTGAGATAGATCCAGGACAGTTCTGATGCTTTAGTCATCATGTTCACTGGGACTAGATGGACCATACTGTTTATGTGGCAGATTACTACCCATAAGTAGTTGAAGCTGCATGATTCAGGAAATGGTCCAACAAAGTCTATCCCTATAGAGTCTCAGGGTTTCACTGGGACTGGAAGTGAGTGCAGCTTCTCAGCTGGTTTTTGGTTTGATATCTTCAAGTGTTGACATGTTTTGCATGTCAAACAAAACTGACTCATGTCCTTAGCCATCTGTGGCCACCAATATGATTGATGCATGTATTTGAGCATCATTTGGTACCCAAAGTGCCCAACAATGGTATGGGCCTGATCCAGTATTGTCATGATCAACAATTTTTCCCATGGTACACAGATCACCTTTGCTCCTGCAGGGCTCATTAGATAAATGAGCTGTTGCTTGATTATGAAGTGTGGATGCTTCTTGAGTTTGTCAAGTATCTTGATGAAGAGAGTATCTTTCGAGTATCCTTGCCAGATATGTGTGTGCAGTTGTGGGTCTCCAGAATCAGCAGTTACAGGCTTAGGGTCAGAATTCCCTAGCACCTGTTCCATGGTCAAGTTGTCCTTCCTGGATGACATGTCTACTAATGGCTGCACATCAGCTGGTAGAGTGTCAACAAGGCCTTGAGCTTCAAGGTCTCAGGCCTCAATCTGCTCCTTAAGCTGCTTGCTACAGTGCAATTTGTGAGCTTACATGGCTTGAATTTCAGCATGATGTTCCACTACTTCTTGGAACTGGTGTAAGGGCAAATCTTTGCCCTCAGGATCAATCCTCTTGTCTGCCTGGACAAAATCATGGACATCATGAATATCTTCATGAGTATCACTCTTGAAGTATCCCAATAAGCAGTTTGCAACTTGGTTCAGTTCTCCTTTGACATAGGCTATGTTAAATTGGTAGTGCAACATATAGTTGATCTATTGACACTGTTGCAAAGACAAGTGTACTTGAGTTTTGAAAAACTCTAATGCTTTATGATCTGTTATAATATGGATTTTATATCTCATCCACTTATCCTCTCATTTCAGGAGGGCTTCCAAAATAGCAAGTGTCTCTAACTCATGTATAGCATAGTTCTGTTGCACAGTCATAAATTTGCACAACATGAATCCTGCAGGTCTGCAGGTTTGCCATGTCTTCCCTTGGCCAAACATGGCCCCAATACCCATTTTTGACACATTGCAGATGAGCCATATCAGCTCATCAAGACACAGATCAATTGGTCAAATAATTGGCATCTTAGCACAGATTTGTTTTATCATTTTGAAGCACCACTGATACAGCAGTTGCCAGTGAAACAGAGACCTGTTCTGGGACATGGCCATGAGAGGGCCAGTGTAGGCCATCACATCTGGTAAGAAATTACCAATGTAATTTACTAATCCAACAAACCATTAGATATCATTGTAGTTATATGGTGTGCACCACTCATGAATACAATCAAGTTTATCAGAGTCTGAGTGAATACCCTGTGTGTCTATGACATGCCCTAAGCAATCAATACTTTGTGTGTACAATTTGCACTTCTTCCATTTGAGGTACAGGCTCTCTTTGTACAATTGTTTGAACATGATGTACAAGTGCTGCTTGTGTTCCTCTATGAAATCTGAGAATATAAAAATATTGTCTAGGTAGACATGCATAAACTTTCCAATAACATCTTGGAATATTGAGGTCATTAACCTCTGAAATGTTTCTGGTGCATTACAGTTGCCAATCTGCATAATGTTACTGACAAATGTTCCCATTAGGGATGCAAACATCATTTTCAGAATGTTGTCCATGCATATGTGTACTTGCTTGTATACATCTGTCAGGTTGATCTTTAACCTGTACCTGGCCTTCATGACATCTTTGTGAATCACCTCCTGATTAGGAAGTGGCATCACATCCTTAATGGTGTTGTCATTGTGCTGGCATGCATCTAAGGCAGTCCTTAGTGTCCCATCTTTCTTGGGGATGCACAACAGTGGTGCAGCTTGCATTGCTGGTTGTGGTTCCCACCACTTGGCATTGATATAGCAATTTATTTTTTATGAAGCTGATTCTGTAGTGCTTGTGGACAGCAAGGGAGATGATACTTGTACTGCTTGGTCCTGTCTATGAAATTAATCTCATGTTTCACTTCCCTCCATGGGGGAAGCTCCTCCTTCATTCCATTGATGATATCTGCAAATTCATGCTGCCATTGCTGGCACAATTGCAGTATGTCTTCCTCCCATAGGCCATTAGCCTTGGCTTTCCCTTTGTCTACATGCTTCTGGCACAACAGAACCTTGGGTTTGAATTGTTCTCTGAGTGCACACAAGTGTGCTTCTCCAGTGTCCTCCATCCTCAGCCTCAGTGGAGGCATTGATACTGTTGACTTTGTTGATCACTGCATGCTTTTTGCTTTCAGCAAGTGTCCATCAAATGCTACTTCCAATGGTTCTGATATTTTGTCAGCAAAGGGTTGATGATACACTTCTCCAGTGGGTTGACATGACCCAACCCACCTCTGTGCCACCATCAAGGCTACCACCTCATTCCACTTCAGTGGCATATGTGGGTTGTAAGCCCATTGCATGTCTGGTGATGGCACTGGTTGATCCCAAAAGGATCTTATGCTGTCAGTTGTTTCTGCCATGCTTGCAGCACTCTGTCATTGCTTGTCAACCTCATCTGTTACAAGGTCTTCCACCTTCACTCTGGAGCTTGTCAGTTGACACCCCAATGATTCTAGCACTACTTGTTCTGCACAAGTGTTGTCAGGTAGACAGGCCTTGTCAGGCTTCCTCACAGCTTTTCTATCAGCTGCAATTGGCTGGTCCAGCCTATCCCCCCTTTCCAGAGTTCCTTGGAACTCTTCCTCAGACATCAATATAATCAGCATGTCTGCCAGTAAGCTGGCTATCAGTGCCAGTTCCTTGTCAACTTCCTCCACTGTCATGCTCTCATGACTTTTTAGTTAGTCACAATTATTGCAATGCTTCTCAGTGGCCCAGTACTGTTGTAGATGGCCATCTGTGTCTGCCAGGACAACTCTCTCCACTTTCAACAGTATTCCATTGACAATAACTTTGTTATTTACAAAGTCAAGATTGACTTTGTTCTTATGCATGAATGGTGTACCAATTGTCATATCATAGTGATCAAAGTTCACTATATCTACATATTCCTTCATTGGCTGTCCCAACATTTAACTTTGACCTCTGTGCTGAACTGTACAACAGCATGACTCCCCACAGTTCCCAGTTGGAGCATTAGTGGCTCCATCAGTTCATGAATGCAGATAGCATTCACATGTGCAAACTGTGGTATAATGCCCATAGTGGTACTCCCTGAGTCCCACAACATCCATGCTGGACATACATTGACCTCTACATAGGTCACTAGGCACTCCTTCTCCTGAACAGTATAACAAGGTCTTTGCAGCTTGTCAGCTGCCTTTTGCAGTGTCATGCATTGGATGTGGATGCATCAATTTCCCTGATGCTTGGTTAGTCCAGAGATCTCCAACACTTCCCCTGGCAGACTCTATGATCCCCCTGATTCTCCCTGAGTGTTTGACTCCCTTCACCTTCCTCAGTGTGCATCACAAAAATGCATCAAACACTACCAACACCTGGCTACCAGTCTTAGGATGCCCTGCACAACTGCACCTAAGACCCACTCCATGCAGTCCAGCCTTAGACCCACATTACCAGAGGAGTTCCCCCTGCAGGTACTCAAACCATAGAGTAGTGTTAGTTAAGGTAGTCTTGATATTACCTACATTCTCATGTCTGTTATGTCTCCTGTGTCTCCATCTCTATTGTTCTGTATCATCTCATTCTAATCTCATCATTTCCCATTCCATCTGTCTCAATCTTATCAATCTCCATCTTATCAGTTTCCATTCTCATCTCAGTCTCTCATCTATTCCCTAAGTCTTGTCTTGTCTTGTCCCCTCAGTTTCTTGCCTTGTCTCAACTTCCCTGATTAACCCCACCTCTATTTCTAAACTCTGTAATCTCTAAGAATTCTCATGCCCTCAACTTAGAATCCAACCCCAAATTCACCATGTCCTTGATATTTTGACTCTGGAGCTCCATACCATACTCACTCCTCCCTCATCTACTACTCCTGCTCCTCTGTCTAGACTACTGGAGTACCTCAGACTTTTCTGGACCACCTTTCCCTCCTTTGCCCAACTAGTTTCACTCCTCTGGAGCTCACTGGAGCCTGGAATCATGAGTGTAGATGTCATGTCCACCTAGTAAGGGACTTGCCCAGTACAGCTGAGTCCCTGTGGTCAGCAGAACCTGACAAATAGCAGCACTATTCACTTCCCCTTTGAGGTGCCCGATAAGATCCTGGCTTGAGACTGGTTTCCTAGAGGTGCATGGGGGCATTGCAAATGTAGTGAACAAAGGTTTATATGTGGTGACAAGGGACAGTGATGTGTTGATGTAACTGGCAAATGACATATCAGACAGAGGACAACCAATATAGGCAAGGTGCACTTTAATTACAACCATGGTCAGCAAGGTGTGTACACATGTTGATTTTGCTATTCTCAACAAAGTGTGGTGTTTTGCAGTTGGGTGAGGAGGTCAGTTTCATACATGGCTCCTTTGTTGCCATGAACCAATGCAAGCTTCTTTCAAACAGCAGCAGCAGTGGGCTCACCTTTGACTTGATGAAAGGTAGACTGATCCACTGTGCTGTGGATGACTTTGAAGACCTGTGCCTCCCTTTGCAACCTTTCCTCCATGGCATCCCTGATGTCATTGACCTGATCATTGGTTGACAGTGCCAGCAATTTGTCATCACAATAGAGAAATCCCTCATGCTTGATGAGCATGACCAGTTTGCATGCAGTATCCATAAGGTGTTTCTGGAGCTTCTTCAATGTTATGGTGATATAATGATGATAACTGATGGAAACATGGGTTGCACCATAGTTGTTAGGAAGTTCCAGAGTGATCAGGTAGGTCAAGGGGACAAGTCAGCCATAGGGTCTGGAGAGATGTCAGGTGTGCCCAAGAGCTCAGAAGGGGTTGGGGGGTTGACAGGGCCTGCAGGGAATGTGCTGGGGCCTGTTGGAGAGTCACCAGTATTTGCCAGGGAGGCATTGGAGATTGCCAGGGCAGGTGCCAGGGGTGGTTGAAGGCTGGGGAAGGTTGAGAATGTATTGGTGGGTACTCTGGGGGAGTGAGGGAGAACTCTAGAGGTCCCAGAGTGGGTCATGACAGTAACTAGGTGAGATAACTACAGATAATTACCATAACAGCACATGTGTTGAATAAAACAAGACTTACACCTCAGTGGTTGTTAACCACTGAGGTAGACATGTAACAAATGACAAAAACATATGAAAAATTGGTGATCATAGCTATGCTCACATATCCTCAACATATGTATCAGCATAATTATTGAGATGTGAGCTTTGAATAGGCACATGAAACACTTAGCAAGCAATCAAGGTGCTCACCTACCCCTATGTACCTGGAATGACTGGTTCATCTCATCTTTAGCAATTTGCTAAGACTCCAGAATTCCTACAATGTTGTGATGGAGTTGAGGGAATATTTGCCTACTGAGAGGGTCTGTCACTAAATGGAGGTCATTTGAATTTGGTTTGGGCACTGCATGCACTGTAGAACTCATCATGGAGGGGTAGAAACTTATATCAAATGCTGGTGAGAATCTTCCCCTTGTATATCTTGATGTTCCTCTGTTTCTTGAGGCAATCTGCCTCTGCAGGACTCCCTAGCATGGTGAGAAACATGTTGCATATAGAGGGATAGATGTTGAGCATAGTGTCTGCAAATGGCCAGAAGCCTTCATGCAAGCTTCAATAGACAGACTCAACAAATGGATTGGGATGTGTGGTCTAAAGTTCTTCAAACCTATCCACATTGATTGACATCATAATTTTGAAAAAGTCAAGTGTTTGTTCAAAGTTTGTAGTGGATGTGGGCTGTTCAGTTTTTAAGTTGGGGGTGAGGGGAGTGGTTTGGCAAAATGCAAGCAAGGATTTTATCATGTGAACCTGCTGCAGATAATCCATAAGATGCCACAATTGCAGGCAAACCAACATGACTCAAGTTGCATTGACAGGTAAGAAACAAAGGTAAATGCTTCTCTGATGGGGCAAAATTCTGTAAGATGGAAATTAAATGTTTGATTTGTATGTTGCAATGAGAAGCATGTATATCAAAACCAAGGGACCTTGTCAAAACATGAAAATGGGTCATGTAAGGGGATGCCTGACTATGGATAACCAAGGCAACACCCACCACTCACAACCTGACCATCAGGCCAGAGGCAAGTGGTGAGCAAGCTGGCCAAGAGGTGCAGCAGGCAGGAGGCAGTGACACATAGAGGCACACATATGTATTGTGTCTCACACTAGCAGAGCAAGATTTGTATTGTACACTATGGAACCAGCAGTGTCCACTGCATTGGAGCAGAGGCCCCACAATGTAATGTATCATGTGCAGCTATAGAAGAGCCAAAAACTGTGGAAGAGTGACCTGACAGCAGGCCCAGTCAGAAATCAATAATGGCTGTGTTATACACTGGGTGTATGGAATTTGGAAGCTATAAGTAAGGCTGGATCCACTTGAAACAGCTGTAATTATCCCTTCAGAATAATTCAAATATCTGCTGATGGGCCAGATCTGGTTGATTACTCTCAAAAATAGCCAGTCAAAAGTGACCTGGTGCCAGATCCAGTCAAATGTCTGCTGGTGGAACCAGCATGGAACAGCTCTAAGCAATTACAGCTGAGATGACATGGGTGGAACAGCTCTCAAAAATAGCTGGTCAAAAGAGAGCTGGTGCTGGATCCAGTTGACTATCCACCAAAAGAGACCTGCCACTGGATCTGGTTGATTATCTGCTGATGGAACAAGCATGAAACAGCTCCAATCAATAATTAATTGAACAGCTCTAAGGAATGATTATTCAGGTTAATTATAGCTGAGACAACATGGGTAGAACAGCTCTCAAAAATAGCCAGTCAAAAGAGAGCCAGTGCTGGATCTGGTCAATTATCCACTGATGGAACAAGGATGGAACAGCTCTAAGCAGTTACAGCTGAGACAACATGGGTGGAACAGCTCTCAAAAATAGCTGGTCAAAAGAGAGCTGGTGCTGGATCCAGTCGACTATCTGCCAAAAGAGACCTGCCACCAGATCCAGTCAATTATCTGCTGATGGAACAAGCATGAAACAGCTCCAATCAATAATTAATTGAACAGCTCTAAGGAATGATTATTCAGGTTAATTATAGCTGAGACAACATGGGTAGAACAGCTCTCAAAAATAGCCAGTCAAAAGTGACCCATTGCCAGATCCAGTCAATTATCCACTGATGGAACAAGCATGGAACAGCTCTGAACAATATCCACCCCAAGTTACATGAGTGACAATGTGTTCTTCCCTAATCAGGCAACCCCAATATGACTTTGGGGCCCTGGATGAGCAGGAGTGGTTTGTCAATGACCTGAGAGGTTATTGGTGGAAAGGGGTGAATCTCAGTCAATTATCTGCCAAAAGAGACCTACCACCAGATCTGGTTGACTATCTGCCAAAAGAGACCTGCTGCTAGATTGAGTCAAATATTGCTGGTGGAACCAGCATGTAACAGCTCTAATCAATAATTAATTGAACAGCTCCAAGAAATAATTATTCAGGTTAATTACAGCTGAGATGACATGGGTGGAACAGCTCTCAAAAATAGCCAGTCAAAAATGACCTGCCACTGGATCTGGTTGAGTATCCACTGATGGAACATGAGCCATAGATGCAGTGGGTGGGGAAAGGGTGGGGAAAATGCCACATCCTATA
>JAGGAV010000135.1:0-32810 GCA_017657295.1 Termitomyces sp. DKA64 | reverse complement strand
TCTAGTCAACTCTCACCAAGGGTAGTCATGACTCCACCCTTCCCCACACCCAGACAATACTTTTGGAAGATTGATCCTGAGATTTGGAACCCATGACAGAATGGCCAGTGAGCCACCTAGTGACAGACATGCTGGACCAATTGGCTAGGCACCTGATTAAACTGGCAACCACCAAATCCATCCAATGGACCACATAGTAACTTCGGCAGCCTGATCAAACTATTGACTCCTATCCTCTTGCCTACTCATACCTTGACCTGCTTGGTCTGTGAGGACCCTGAGACCCTCTCCCAAATCCATCAAGCCAGGGAAACTGTTTGTTTTTCTCATCTGGTCATGGGTGTGGTGGTCACCATGCTTCATGTGCTGATTGGTTGTTTGGGGGTGGCCTGACCAACAAAGCCTTTCTAATCAGTCACATGCAGGCAGTGGCTTTCTGGCAGCATTGAAGTAACCCATGTGGTGTCTAAGGTGTTTTCCACACAGGTGCACTTAGCTAGAGTCAAAACCCCAACCTTGCACTCACAAGTCACATGACCTGCTTTTTGGGACATGGTGGTGCCAGCTGAGCCACCATGCCCCTCTGTACCTATGCAGATACCATAAGTTGAATATCCTAAGGGATATTAGTGTAAGTAGCATTCTGGATCATGTAAATTACTCACCCTCAGTTATGTATAAGTGACTGAGGGTGTTGTCTTGTATGTGCAGTATATAAGTGTTAGGGAAACAATGGTTGATTGTGATATAATGAAATGGTATGAGAAACATAGGAAGAAAGAAAGAAAGAAAGGATATTGGCTGTTGGCCATGGTGGTGGCCATTTGTTGGCCACCCTTGACATTCAAGGTTATTGATGATTCCAACACTCCTCAATGGGAACCTCATAGTGTCTCCTCCTTGCATGGATTCATGTTATTTGAGCCCAAGCAGTGTGCATAACTTGGTGAAACAGGGGGTTGGGTATATCTCATATTGACATAGCAAATAGAAATCTTGTTTGATTGGGCATGCTCTCTGAGGAAGTGGTACTTGATGTCAACATGTTTTACCCTGGAGTGCAAAGTTGGGTCTTCAGAGAGTTTGATAGTGGTGTTGTTGTTGCACAGATTGGGTTAGGTTTTGCTCTGACATCATAGCCAATACCTTTGAGTAGGGCACATAGCCACATGCACTCCTGGGCACTTTCATAAGCAGCCATATACTTGGCTTTGCATGACAAGGCTGCTACTGTCTTTTGTTTGTGAGCTGCCCATGATATGACACCACTTCCCAAGCTCCAAGCATATCCACTTATACTCTGTCTGGTGTCAAGACAGTTTGTACAGTCTGAGTCCATGAAGCCTATCAGGTTTACAGGGTTCTTGTTACCCTCTAATGTTAGTCTGAGATTGCAAGTTCCTTTTAGGTACTGCACAAGTCATAGTGCCACATTCCAGTGAACTGTGGCATAGGAGTTGACATATTTTGTCAGTTGCTGTACTGCATAAGCAATGTCTGGCCTGGTTGAGATCATGACATAGAGAAGACAGCCAACAAGCTGGTGGTATAGTGTGCAATGTATTGTGGCCTGTTCATCCTTGCTTTGTGTGGATCTGTCAATTTTTTGTAATTTGAGGCCTGGGTCCATTGGAAGCAATATTGGGGTCACATCTTTTTGGCCAAACTGTAGTATGATTTTGTCAATAAGGGCCTTCTGAGATAGGTAGACAGACAATGTTTCTGGGCTCCATTCCACTGCTATGCCTACTACAAACTTAGGAAGGCCTAAGTCAGATATGGTCCACACCTTGTGCATCTGTAAGGGCAACCTCCAGGAGTGACAGCTAAGTCAC
The DNA here is from genome assembly GCA_017657295.1 of Termitomyces sp. DKA64. Lineage (NCBI taxonomy): Eukaryota > Fungi > Basidiomycota > Agaricomycetes > Agaricales > Lyophyllaceae > Termitomyces > Termitomyces sp. DKA64. The sequence continues at coordinate 30,975 of JAGGAV010000135.1, read as the reverse complement.
ACAGCTAGCAGAGGGGAATCTGAAGTATATTAGAAACAGTAATTGACAATACAACAGTAACTAATCACCTAGCAGAGGGAAATCTGAAGAGAACAAGTCTAAGAATCCCTGCTGCTTGGTGCAGTGCATCAGTGGGCAGCAGAGGCATGGGAACAACTGTATAAGTGTCTAGAGTTAACCAAAAGTGCTCAATGAGGGATCATGGCAAGTTCCAGGGGTTTCCTGCAAAGGAGAATGACCTCTGGAGAACACCCTGGAGTTGTCAAATGAGCCTTGGGGAGTGGGAGTGAGTCAAAGAGAGTTGGCTTAGGTTGGGTGTGGAGGTCTGAAATGGAAGTTCCCTGACATCACCCCCCCTCTAGCATGCAGCATCTTGATGTGCAGGGTAGAAGAAGTTCTGGATTGCTTGGTCCACTGGTGAGATGAGATAGATCCCTCAGATGGCTTGGGGTGCATTTGGGTGCCTCTGATGGAACTCCTTGATGAGTCTGAGCATGTTGTAAGGGTGACCTCTGGAGGCTGTGGCTAAGTCACACAACTGGCAGAGAGAGATCCAAAGTCTATTCAGTACTGTACAAGAGTCTATGGACATAACTACTTACCTGGCAGAGGGAGATCCAAAGAGAACAAGTCTAAGGAGCTCCCTGGCCAGGTGTGATGCTTCAGGAAAACTTCTAACCCTAACCTAAAGGTGCAAACTCCAGAAATTGCCATAACTCTGGAGATTGTACTGAAAATAGAAATCCATTGTAAATGGCCTCAATCTCAGGACTCATGGCATGTGACCACATAAAAATATAACCACAAGATAGCCCTTGGTTGAAAGTATTTGTCACCAGAAGATGGGAGGACAACAATGAAAGGCAGGCTTGGAACAAAGGAAACAAATCAGAGGGTCTAGTATGAACAGTCCCCTGACACATGTGCATGTTCTCCTGGGGTTCCCAGAAGATGTCCTTGATTCCATAGCCCTTCCACTTCACCTTGTACTGTAGCTACTGCCAGAATAGGCAACTATCCAAGATCTCCTCCACCTCATACTCCTTGTTGTTGTTGACCACCACTGGGGGTGGCAGGGGTGCTGGGTGTTGCCCTGGAATAGGGTCTGCTGGGGCTGGTGTTAGTTTGACCACATTCAATACCAGATGAAGCTGGCACATTCTAGTGGGGAGCCAGGGTTAATAAACTAGGGGTCCTACCTGTCATTCCACCATGAAGGGCCCCAATAGCTGGTGTAAGAGCTTTTTTGAAGTTGGGTGGTCATAATATTGGAGGCATCCAAGTAAACTCAATCTCTGGGTTGGTGTTTGGGTGCTGGGGTCCTTCCACAGTTGTAGTATCATGCCATATCATCCTTTGCCTTTGCCAGAGCTGCCCAGGCTTCCTCCTGTGTGATCTTCATCTGATCCATGAACTCATTCATGGCTTTATTCTCCAAAGGTTGGGCCTGGGGTTTAAAACCCATGCATGGGTGATGTCTGGTGTCCAGGAAGAAGGGTGAAACTTGAGTGGCTGCTTGAACATGGTTGTTGTACTGGAACTCAGCATCAGGGAGGAGTTTGTCCCAGTTGTCCTGGTGCTCATTGCAGAAGAGGTGGAGGTATTGCTCAAGTTCCTGGTTCACACATTTGATCTGGCCATCAGACTGGCAGTGGTAGGCAGCTGGCCATCAGACTGGCAGTGGTAGGCAGTGGAGGTATGAAGCTTCATGTTAAGTAGTTGGTAGAGCTCCCAGATGAAGTCCACCATGAACTGTGGACCCCAGTTGGATACATAGGCATCAAAGAGGCCATGGAGCTTCCAGATGTTCTTCTGGTACAGGTTCATGGCACCCATGGCAGAGCAAGTGGTGTGAGTGAGGATCAAGTGGGCTTGCTTGCCACAGAGGTCCACTACTACCATGATGGCATCATTACCATGGGCATTGGGGAGCTCTACAATGAAATCCACTGAGGAAATGCTCCATCATTCCATGGGGATGAGTAGGGGGTGGAACTGTTCAGAGGGGAGGCAATGCTGGGGCTTGATCCAGAGGCAGAGATCACATGTACTAGTGTAGGACCCAATATACTGGGACATCTGGGACCACCAATAGTTCCAGGACACTAGCTCCAACATTTTTCATTGGCTGGGGTGCCCCACAATCTGGGAGTTGTGATGCTGCTCTACAATCCTCCAGCATAGCTCCAGGTCATTGGGCACAGAGATGTGGTCCTGGAAGGTCAGGAGTCCATTGTAGAGGGCCCACTTGTCTGTGCAGATGGACTTGGCACTGATGGTACATCCAGACTTAAGTGCCCAGGCTGCCTGAGCAATGAGTTTCTCCTGCAGACCCTCCCAGTTTCTATGCCAGATGTTCTGGAGGATCTCTGCCTCTGCTCCCTTGGCAGCTAGACCTTCCATGGCTCAGATGGTGAACAACTTGGGTTGGAGCAGCACAATGTTACTGTTGTCATCTCCCCCAGTGCCATGGTCTGCTCTCTGGGACACAGTGTCTGGCTTTTCCATACTCCAGCCTGGCTTGTGGTGCAGCAAGCAGTCAAAATTGGCAAAGTAGAGAGACCACCAGGCCTGCCAGCAATTGAGCTTCTTGGCCATCTGGAAGTACTCAAGGTTCTTGTGATCCACCCAGGCTTTGAACTTATGCTGTGCACCCTCCAGAAAATGCTGCCACTCCTCAAAGGACTGAATGATGGTCAACATCTCCTTGTCATGGATCTCATAATTTCACTCTACTGCATTCAGGCTCTTGGAGTAGAAGGCCACTGGATGCCATTTTCCATCCTCCCAGGATTCTTGTGATAGAACAGCTCCAGTGGCAGAGTCAGAGCTGTCAGCTTCCACCCAGAAGGGAGAGTAGTTGTTTGGGAAGAGAAGGATGGGTCTGGAGGTGATGGCACACTTGAGATCCTCACAAGCTGTCTGCTCCAGGGGGCCCCAACTCCAGCTGGCATCCTTCACAGTGAGGTTGAACAGTGGTTGGGCATGACAGGAGAACTCCTGGTTGAAGCTCTGGTAGAAGTGAGTGAAGCCTAGGAAGGCCTGGACTTCCTTCTTGTTCCTGGGCTCTGGCCACTCTGCAACACCTGCCACCTTCACTGGGTCCATCTCCATGGCTCCATGCAAGATGATCAGCCCAAGATACTCAATCCAGGTCCACTCAAACTCACATTTCTCCAGTTCGAGATAGAGCTGGTGAAAGGTAGAGGTGTTCCAAGATGATGCATGTGACCCAGTGGTGCTCCTTCAGCATTTTGGTGTAGATGAAGATGTCATTGAGGTATATGCACACTATGCCTTTAGCAATGAGGTCCTGGAAGATGTCATTCATCATTGTCTGGAAGGTGGCAGGGCTGTTGGTGAGCCTGAAGAACATGGCAAGGGGTTTGAACAATCCCTGGTTGGTCCAGAAGGCAGCCTTCCACTCATCTCCCTCCTGGATGCATATGTTGTTGTAGCACCACTGGACATCCAATTTAGTGAAGTACCACATACCCCAGAGGTTATTGATGAGCTCAGAGATGAGGGGGAGGGAGTAGCAGTTCCTCACAGTCATGGCATTAAGAACCTGGTAGTCCTGGACCAGTCAGAGAGAGCTGTCCTTCTTTTTGATAAAGATGACTGGAGAAGCCATTGGGTATTTGGAGGGGCAAATATGACTGGAGGCCAGGTTCTCCTGCAGGAAGGTATCAAGCTCATCCTGCTCCTTCAGCACTAGCAGGTAGACCTTACAGCTTGCTGGCTTGGAGTCTGGCATTAATTTGATGGCATGGTCCCACTGCTTGTGCTCCAGGAGCAAGTCAAAAGAGGCCTTGGTGAACACATCCTTGAATGCATGGAGATACAGAGGCATGATGTCCTGGAATTCCTGGGGCATGGAGGTCACAGCAAAGGCCTGAGCCAGCTGCTGGGAGGTAGTCTAGCTGGCCCAGATCCCTGCAATAGAGGGCAGGGAGCATAAGGTGGTGGTATATATCTGGTCTCTAACTTCCACTGCCTCATCTAGGAACTCCAGGTCATGCAAGCCCCAGAACTCCCCTCTTAGATCCTCCTCCAGGGTCCCTCCACTACTCTGGTTGTCTTCATACAGGGCCTCCTATGGGGGAATGCTAGGAGCAGGGGATCCAGAAGGTCTTAGATCCACAAAGGGAAGATGGCCAGCACAACAAGTCCAAATGGCCATGTGCTCTCAAACCTCAGCCCAGCACTGTTCCTTGATCTTGGTGGCACAGGTGGCACACCTCTGGGGGCATCAGCTCATGGTTACCTGACCCTGTGCCCAAAATTACTTGCTTCCAGAGCCAGGTAAAACCAAGGATCATATCCTGCTTGCCTAGGCTGGTGATGGTGAAGACTGTGTGCTTGGCATGGTTCTGGTAGTGGAGGATGAGATCTACCATGGAGTTGATGACACCTGCTTTGTTGGGCATTCCATCAATATTGAACACCAGAATGGGCTTGGAAAGTGGCTGCATGGTCAGGCAGTGGCATTTCATGAACTCCAAATCCAGGAACAGCCCCATTGTTCCACTATTCAGGAGGGTGGTGACTCCACAGGTTTGCTGTGTCCATAGTCCCAATCTCCATGTCAAGGCACAAGGAGTTTGCTAAGGGGTTCACAGCTACTACCTACCACTGGGGCAGTTGGCATTCCCAGATGGAGTGGCATGGACAGAGCCTAACTGGCATTGGGGAGCTTGACTTGGGGTCTGGAGTGGGTGTTTGTATGTCTGGAGGGAAATACTAAAGTTCTTTTGTCTTAGGGTTGTTGATATCAAGAGAGGCAATTTCATTTTCTATCAACAGACAAGTGAACCTGTTAGTACCCAGCAATGGAGGCATATATCTCAACCATTGCTTGACTCAAAATCCTCCTCCAGGCCTGGGAGGGGGGCACAAGCACCACTCTCCTCTGGGGTCAACTCCAATGCCAGCTCATCTGGTGAGGGATCTCTGGCAGCATCCTTCATGGCCAACAGTTGCAGGAGGAGCTCCTAATGCTTGGCTGTAGAGAGATAACATACCTCAAGACCCAACAGGCAGTGTCACACAAAGTGCCCCAGACTTTTGCATCTCCAGCATAGTAACAGTGCAGGGTGGTGCTGTTGGGTGGCATCAACATCCATGGGGATGCCCAGCAGCAAGGGTCATGGTGTGGGGACGGCCAGAGCAGGGGCAGGTGCTGGGAGTACAGAGGTGGGTTACTGGAGAGCAGCAGCAGGAGTGGGGTGGGGAGTCAGGTGTATGCAATGTAGCTCCCATCAAATCTCCATGAGCTGCCACTGATCCTAGATCACCTTATACTGGGAGGTGATCCACTTGTCATCTGGACAGCTCTTGGTGAGGTTGTTGATGCATTCCAGTAATGCAGGGTGCAGGCCATTCTGGAACATGAGGCACAGTTGAAGACCATCAGAGTAGGCCACTTGCTTGACTAATGCCTGGAAAGAGTCAATATACTCATCCAGCATCCATTTCCCTTGCCCATACTACTCCCAGTCACATAGCACTAAATCAGTGGTTTTGGCAGGGTTGATTGGGAAGAACTCTGCCCAAAAGTCTTTTTCAAAGGCAGCCCAATCTGCAAAACTTCTGACACTTCCAAGGCATCAAAACGCCTGCAGTGCATAGGTGGAGGCATGTCCAGTCTTCATGTATGACAGCACCCAAGCTATTTTAAACACATTGGAGTTGAAGGCATCTCTGCTGAGGTAAATGTAGGTGAGGCAGGACTGGAGGAAATGCTCTCTGCCAGAGCAATCATCATCATATGCATCCAGGAGTGCAGGATGGGGGATCCATGCTCAGGGGTTTACTGGAGCTGCCAGGAGTGGTTCCATGGCCAGGGGTGGCACAGAGGTAGAGGTCAGGTGCTCTAGTAGTGCCTGAAGGGACTGGGAAATGAGCTTGGTGGTTTGGCAAAGGGTGGAGAGCTCAGTCATGTGATGGGTGAGGGAAGATTGGGTCAATTGCACCTGGCTCTCCAGGGGTAGCAGGCAAGTCCAGGCCTCATCTTGAGGGGCTGGGGCCTCCAAGGGAGTGTCTGGGTTGGTAAGCTGAGACATAGAATTCTGCAGGTGCTTAAGCCTGGTGTGGAAGTGACAGATAGGAGGCTTGGGGACTCCATGTGGGCTATAAGGGGCTTCCAGACCAGGATTTGGAGATGCATCCTGTACCATATCCAGACTGACTCAGAGGGTTACTACCTTCTGGTCCAGCCTGTTGTTGGTGCATGGAGAAACTCTCCACAGCAACTCCAAGGGCACCATCCAGTGGGGAGTGACATTGTAAGGGCAACCTCTAGGAGTAATGGCTATATCATGCAGCTAGCAGAGGGGAATCCAAAATATATTAGAGACAGTAATCAACAATACAACAGTAACTAATCACCTAGCAGAGGAGAATCCAAAGAAAACAAGTCTAAGGATCCCTGCTGCTCAGTGTGGTGCATCAGTGGGCAGTGGAGGCATGGGAACAACTGTATAGGCATCTGGAGTTAACTGAAAGTACTCAACAAGGGATCATGGCAAGTTCTGGGGGTTTTCCAAAAGGGAGAACAACCTCCAGAGATCTCCAGGGATCTGGAGAATGCCCTGGAGTCATCCAACAAGCCTGGGGAGTGGGAGTGAGTCAAGGAGAGTTGGCTTAGGTTGGGCATGGAGGTCTGAAATGGAAATCCCTTGACAGAGATTCTTGCTCCTCACTCTTTATTGGTTGGTTATGACCATTGGAACATTACCCTTCTGGCCAAGCATCATATGGGGTGTTCCCCTGGAACACCACTCCTTAGTCATCAACTTGGGACTGCCCAAAGTCCTCTATGTCCCCATTGTGGAATCACTGCACTGCAATGCAATTCTATCTTTCCATGTCAGTACTCTCCATGTAGACCCAGCAGGTCTATGGTATACTGTGGATTGTTCCACTGTTATCACTGACTCTGCATCTGTTGAGGCCACTTTGGGTACTCCAATGGTCCCCAACATGGCCTGCCTCTGCTGGTCCACAGTGGCAACTCACCTGGTTGCTGTGGTGCATGTAATAGAGTCAATGCTTTGATGCATGGAGACAGTGGGTCTACAGTCTCCACCTATGACCAGTGAAGGCATTGCTGAGGATGCCTTGGACCCTTGTAATTTCTTTTGGTGGAGGTACTTGGTGACTTCCTGTCTGAGAAATAACATGTAGAGGTCTATGAACTTCACTGGGTCAGTTGGGATAATTCCATCACCCAACAATTGCTGAATAGCTATATGTTTGACTACTCTCACAGTCAAGTGCTGCTGAGTGGAGGCCTTTGTCTGCCAAAACACTAACACCCCCCTACAGAGGATGCCATTGGGTTGGGCTTCACCATCTGTATTGAAGGTGTCTCCGCTGTCCTTGGGAATTGTCCCAATGGTGGCAGATGGTCCTGGTGCCCATATAGTTGGTGTCAGACCTCCTCATGCTCACCCAGTGCTGCAAGCTATGTACAGTCTGTCTCCCACACTTCTGGGCAGGGTGCTTCCCAGCAGTAGGTCAGGCTGACTGCCTGTGACTGGAGGCAAGTGAACATTAAAATTTTAACATTCTGATCACAACAAGTGGCAGTGAACTTCTTGTGTCAGAAGTTCAGCTTCTACTTTGCAAATGAGTAACCACTCATTTGTGTTGAAAAAATGTAACATGTCCATGACAGGTTGCACAGCTTACAGTTCACACTCCATAACACAAAACCAATAGATAGTCTGTCTATGAAGTATGAAGTAAGGTGCTGCCTTATGTAAGTATATAATTTATATTTATAGGTAGTGTCAGGTGATGCTACCATGAGAACATACTACTATACTAGCTGTTGGTAGGTAAAGTAAGTGTAATGGGGGGGTCCATTACAGGACAGGTACACCTCTGCCATCTGTGTCTTCCTCTTGTCCTGAACAATATCAAGATACTATCTTATGTGAATACCCAAACCAGACAACATTTTTGTGAGGCTCCAGAATTGGATGATGAGATCTCCAATACTCATCTTGTGGGTTTGACATCACAATTATCATCATGGTCAGGGACAAGTGGCCAGTCTGGTTTTTGGACTCAATGGACCATCTGGGTTTGATAGTACTATGCAGCATCTTGCTGGTTTTGGTGTTCCACATTGAACAGGGATGACACCTGAGCCATGGATAAGAAGGTTGGGAGACAATAGAAGGTCATTCTCCTTCTACAACAAGGTGAATGGTCAGGTCTCTCAGACCTGACCTGAGACTCCACCACATGTGTCCTTCCAGGCATCATCTTCTCTGCCTCAACCAAGGTCTACAAATGGTGGTCAACATCTCAGCATTCACTTCAATGCCCCTCATGTACACCCTTGTGAACCTGTGTCTTGTAGATTGACCACTAATGGACATCCTGCAAATCATCCTTGGAATTGCAGGCTAGGCTAGTCAAGGAGAGGGTCCTTCCTGACTCTACAACAGTTGAGCACTTAGCTCAGGCCCTGCACCAACACATTACCCTCCTTACCCCAATTGTGTGCCACAGAAATTGATGAGCTCATTTCTGTCAACAATATTCAAATCAACAGCATGGCACAGAGAGCCAAAGAAGATTATAAGATGGAAGACTTGATTTACAATGTCATATTGAAGGTCTGCAGTATTCTGCACAGACACTTGAGGCAGTTGTTCAAGCAGTATATAATAATACTGCAGTTTTCTTATTCACACTGCAATCAGTGCAAGATTCAGACCTCCTGCAATATGATCACAAAAGGAGACATGCCTGGAATTGTCTCAATGCCCTTTCTTCTTCACTTGTTGTGCATATTTCTGACTTGCTTGACACACTTGACAAACTTCTTTCTCTGGGTCACAAACAAGCTGAGATGTCTTCTGGTGACTATAATGGCTCCATAGAGTGGCAAATATCTTGAGTATCTCAAGTGAGCATTTGCCCTTCCCATGTGGACAATGATACCTCTGACATGTTGTCCCTCTGTATGTCCATACCACTGACCTCTGCCCCTCCCTCACCCTCCATGTCCACACCCATGTCCACACCCAAGTCCCAACACAACAAGTGACCTGAGGACCTGTCCATCAATGCCCATTTTTACCCAGGCATCTAAGCATGTAAGACAAAGGTGTATGGTGCCTGATATGGGATATGGCACTGCTCATCTTCCATCTTGTCATCTCAAGTTACACTGGTGCAGGCATCAATATATCCATCACCACATGCATCCTTGAATGGACTCTCAAGCATTTTTCCAACAGTCCATTCACAGCTAACCCCCAAACACAATACATGTGCTTGCCACAAGATGTGAAGACAGCTTGGTTTCTGAGACAAGATGGGAGAGCAAGCATCAACAAATGACACTGGAACACATGGCACTCATCCTTCATCACACCACATTCCATGTCCATCCCATCTCAGCAACCAACACCACCCCCAACATCGTCCCATGCACCATGCATGAGCATATTCTTCCTCTTCAGTGCAGGCCATCTTGTGCCCCACTGCTCCTGCCTGTGTCTCACAATCCAGTACTACTGGAAGTATTGAGGGCAATGTTTACAGCTCCTCCAGCACTCTAAGTGGTAGGTCTGCACTGAGCAGTAGTGGGAACCTCATGAGGGTACAGGCACTTGGTGGGCATGTGGCTGGCAAAGGTGAGGGAGCAGCTTGAATCATTGGAGAGTGAGGTGAGGAAGGTTATGAAGGTTAGGGAGAAGTTGGAGCAGCTGTTGAGGGAGTGTGATGTTCATGCATGAGTTGTTGTCTTGGGCCAGTGGATGGGAGTTTGTCTAAGATGAGTGCTGGGTGAAAAAATAGATGCAGGGGTTTTAAGTATTGGATATCCTTCAAATTGAGGTCAGTATATTAGCTGAATGACACACTTTAAAATGCATTGGCACATCTATGGAAGGTGTTTTAGTGGATATGATGTTCATTGTGAGTGATGATGTAATTGATTGTCATCATTTGTCCTCCCTTGACACTAAGCTTGATTCACTGCACACTTTTTGAGCACATGGCTACCACACCAGTAGTATCTGAACTCACTTCTGGAGGCCAGTGAGGTCCAGAAAACCTGGAAAAGAGGTGGAAAAAAGGGCTTTTGACAGCTTGATCAGGGAGGCTTTCCTGGGCCTTTTACAGCACTACTCCAATCATATTGGAGCATCTTCTACAACACATCTGGTGTTCAAGTAAGTACTGCCCCTCACAACTTATCTTTGCTCTTTTTATGCCTCATTTTCTCATTCTAGGCATGGTTCCAGCCAGTGTGGAAAAATCATACTACCATTCATGGTTATGATATGAACAGAGATATGACATTAGGCTTCCATCTCAAAAATTCAGCACAGGATAAGCCTGGCAATGCAAACTCAAGGGGAACTAGTTGAAACTCCAACTGGTACCATCATGTATGTGAAATGCCCAAAAAAGAAGGAAAATGCATTTAATCGGTCAATTTGAGCAGTTCTTGGTAAGTGACTACTTAATTGATACAGAATACAGCTAAAAAGTTCATAGATCTAGGAAAATCTTGAGGAACACTGTATCATACATATCTATTTCATTTATACATACCCATTTCATTTTGTGTCATATAGATATCCAATCCATTTTGTCATTTTGCCAGCCTCATTTATAGATAATTTTCATTGTGTAAATTAAATAAATGTCATTTGAATTAAATCAATATCTGATGAGTGAGGTAGATGCATGTGTGTGCAGTGTGCAATGAGCACATCACTCATTGTCACGATGTGTGTTTCTAATTAATGCTTGAGAAACATTTTAAGATTTTCTAATTTATTTTCTCATGAACTACCAAAAATGTTTCTAACTAATTTTACTAAAAAAGAAATACAAAAGGATTTTCTCAAAATACAGTGAAACGAAACATAATAAGAGTTTTGAAAAAAATTGCATAAAGATACATGAAATGTTTTTCTTGGATTAAAGGTGAGAAACATGATTTGTATTTATAATGTGTTTCTCAAAAAAGATTCAAATAAAAACTATTTTATTTGCTTGGGATACACAATATATACACAAATAATTTGATTCAACTGTTTCTAGATCTAATTGATAATTTTCTACTCGAGAAAAACATATCAGAAATCATATAACATGTTTCTATTATGTTTTTCTCAAGAAACTCAGACGATTTCCCAGTTGCTGCAGCAAGCAAGCTAAAAATTTCAACTTGGCCTTGTATGCGATTGTGGCGCCGCAATACCAGGTCTCTCTCATCGCATCTCCCTCCATCATCACCTATAATTACTATTCACAACCTGATCAATTCTGGTACATATGGAGTACGGAATTTAAGGGTATTTGATCCGCGACGATAACGGTCTTAAGACAATATCCAACGACTCATCAACGCAGAATGTTGGCCCACCGCTCCCGCCATAATCATTGGTATTGCTTACCACTCGGCTCTTTTTGACTGCAGCCATACCGCATGAGACAGAATATTATCGTCGTTACACACAGAATACAAGGCTTGAATATCTATTTTCAGGCTAAAGAAAGTAAGAAAAGACAGTCACGAAAAGAGAAAATTAGGAAGAAAGCTTCTTCCTAAGTAGCTCCTTGAGGGTCTCGCCATCTTCAGCGAACTTCTTGATGCCCTCGTGGAGTTTGTCAAAGGCCATCTGGTCCTGGAGGAGGGCCCAGCGGAACTCGGCCTCATTATCGATATAAGAAACTTTGGCGATAGGGTCAGCTTTCGCGGCTAAAAGCATGAACGAGGGTTTTAGCATCTTATCTAATCGGCAATTTGACGGCTGTGACGTCACCTTGAACAGCGTCAAGTCTCTTGGGAACAGGGGCGGTCGAAGTTTTGAGCTCTTCGAGAAGAGCCGGGGAGATAGTCAGGAAGTCGACACCAGCAAGAGACTTAATTTCTCCAGTCTAATGGACCAACATTTAGCTCACATTTGACATTAGAAGCGAAGGACAGACGTTGCGGAACGAGGCGCCCATAACGATAGTCTTGTAGCCATGCTGTTTATAGTAGTTGAAGATCTTGGTGACGGACTTGACACCAGGATCCTCGTCACCCTCGTAATTCTTTCCTGTCGATTTCTTGTACCAATCAAGGATCTAGTGGTGTAACATTATCAGTAAAGGTGCGCCGGACCGGATTTATTCGGAGCTTACACGACCGACGAACGGCGAAATAAGGGTAACACCGGCTTCAGCACAAGCAACGGCTTGACCGAAGCCGAAGAGAAGGGTAAGGTTACAGTGGATGCCCTCGTCACGTTCCAGTTCGCGAGCAGCCTGGATACCTTCCCATGTTGATGCGATTTTGATCAATATGCGGTCCTTTTTGACACCAACCGATTCGTATAGAGCGATGAGCTCTTTGGCCTGAAATTTTATATACTTCAACATACATTTCATTGAGATACGCCGAGCCACGTACCTTGGCCTTTGTTCCCTCCTTGGAGAAGGATAGCCGTGCGTCAACCTCAGTTGAGACACGGCCGGGGATGATAGCCAATATCTCCTTGCCGAATTCAACCAGCTACATGAACCATGGGTTATAAAGATAGAAAAACCACGACATCACTCACTAGCCTATCCAAGGCAGCGTTGGCTTGGGCATCGAGATCTCCGCCCTTTTGTTTGGCATACTTGATAGCAACATCGATGAGCTTAGCATAGCCAGGCTTGTTAGCTGCAGCCAAGATCAAAGACGGGTTGGTTGTCGCATCCTATAGCTGTGTCAAATATTTTCTGCTCATCGTCGATCGAATGATTTACCTGTGGCTTGTAGACATCAATCGCTTGATATTTGAAAAGTGGTAAGGACACATTTTCTGCTGTTGGATACGACTTACACTCAAAGTCACCGGAGTCCGAGACGACAATAGTGCCAGTCTGCTTAAGTAGATCGAGGGAATTGGTCATGATGGTGGTTGTTGGTGGACAAGTCGAGAAGGGATGCTTCGTAGACTGGACCAAGCAAAATGCCGACTTTGTCATCCGATAGATCTCGAAGATCGATAACGTGACTCCGAGGCTGGGATCGGGATTCGGCTGGTCTCCTGCTTCTACTTATCAAAAACACGTCCTGCAGTGTCTCGTTTACAGTGGTCAAACGTCCAAATCTATATATGATGACACAGAGTTGACGGCACCAGACTTGGCCAATTGTCTGGTTTTCTGGGCCGAGAACGATTGTTTGGATTTTTTGTCTCATGAATACCTTTGGTCGACCACTTGTTTCTTGGAGAAGAGCTTGTGTGCAGCAACACTCCGTCGCAGATAATATGGTCTTGCTTGGGCTCTTCAAGTTATCTGGCGATATGGAAGGCTGTTGAGCACCACTTCTGTCAAAGCTAAATGTCTTTGTCTCATAGCACATGTAATCGCAACATGTATGTCGTCACAGGATCCGCACCCGGCATCGGTTTCCAAATGCAATGCAGTCCTTGATGCAAGCCAATAATTGAAGTGTCAGGATGTACTCGTCATGATTCCTTTCGTGATGAAGAGACAAAGATATTGCGAACAAGTCGAGTTAGAACGACTAGGATCAATTATATGCATTATTCCGCCCTTCTCGGCTCCTTGGGTCCACAGCTGCGCGTACTTTATCGTTGGCTTTGCTCGAAGACTATGACATAGTTTCGAGGATACTTTCGTCCACGGCAAGAGAAGATATCTACTATGACCTGAAGCCTGACATTCTCTTCTTCTCTACCAAAGTGCCAAAGCAAAGTGAATCTTGTACCGATTGTCACATTGATTACTTGTTCTGTACCTTCGTTGGGCTTGTGTCTCTCTGTGTCAATCCAAGGTGACGATCCATTGCTCTATGTCAAGCGTAGTTACCCATGAAGCCGAAACTTGACTGCTCCTTTGAATTATTGTTCCTGCGCATTCACTCCGAGAGACATTCATGCGGGAGGCATTTTCAATCGCGGACGATGTAAACTGCGTGTTTCACGTTTCCGAGCCGAACGAGGGTCTGTCTTGCATGGTGACGGAACGTCAGTCTGTATGCATACGGCCGTTCAAAGAAAGAGGACGGCAAACCACGTCTACCCCAGCCACACGGTAGTGATGCTCATTGCCAGTGTATTTACACGTTTCAACCTTGCTAGATGCTTTCAGGGGCACATACAGTCATAATGTGCAGTATATCCGATGTCCGTCCATTGGGACATAGACGTTAGTGATTATGGCCTCTACAATTGCCCCGAGAGAGATCGAGTTACAAGGGATCTGTAAGGCCCTATACGTCTCCACCTTTCGTCGTCTATTCGCCATACCACTTCAAAATACATATCTCCTTTTTGGCTTTGTGGTCGTCGAGTCGCACTCTTACGTAGGACGCTTTTCGCCTGTACCACTCAAAACATTCCTCGACTTCAGCTTGGCCGCAATGTCACAATATTCTACGCGGACATCTTCTCCACCTTTGATAACTCTCCTGGAAATACTCCGCAGCCGTGGGCACCCAATATCTGGCGTATCAGGTGCCTATTGTTTCGCTCACTTCAATGATGTCGATGTAGTATATTGACCAAATCAATCTTTTCCAGGTTCATTCTGCAGTACAACGGTTATGCTAATCAAACCGTGTGGATTGAGTTCTCTGATGTTGAGGCAAGGATGCAGTCTATTGGCGCACCCCCACCGTCAACACGAAACGATGGGCGTCCACTCCACACGCTCGCCGTCATCGTTGGCCCCAATACGCGATCCAATGAAGCCTAAGGTCATCTCGAACACAAACTACATCGCGGAGTATCCTGAGGCTGCGTACCCAGCACGGCCTGTATTTCCAGAGGGATTTCAGGCTATGCAGACTCTCTTCGTGCACTACGTCCAAGATGTCTTTGGAAACCGCTCCTGCAGATCATCATCAGCAGCTCCAGCTGCGGCGCGGGCATTCAGGCCTGGGCGCACATCCAGCAGCATACTTATCGGGTCCACAGCGCGAGCAGGCATGGCAGGCAATCGAAGAGCAGTTCTACTTCCTGAAAATGATCCTATATAAGAACGCAAGCGATGGTGACAGGGTAGTAGCCATGGGGAGAGAAGTTTCAATCAGACTTCGCGCTGTGTTCGGTGCTGATCTGGATTCAGAAAAATGGCGGCTCACGACGGGTGGGCGCGTGTGCGTACATGGAATAATGGGAGGTGGCATTAACTGTATGAGCGATACAGGGAATATATGGACGAGTTTTGAACTACGTGCCGGATTCGTCGTCATTTTGGTCCCTTTCGTTTGCATCTTCTGCCGAGTGGATCTTTCGAACTCTATAATGTTGAACTTTACGGGGAACGTTATATACTTGGTTAATACGATCTTTACATAACAGATTATTTACATACTATTGGCGTGTCCAAAAGCATCAAGAAGAATATCATGGACTCGCATAGTACCATGTGTAAATGAGATCCACTTGTCGTCGATGTTTCTCTCAGTTTGTACTTTGTCTGATATCTTCGGAGAAGAAGGACACGCCTAGCTCCTGAGCACTGGAGTAATGATGAATGTCATTTCTTAAGCAAGTTTAGCCACTCGGAAGAAGCCAGGGAATATCTCAACCCGAGCGGTCAATTATAGTGAGAGCTTCAGAACGGGCGCACCATTCTCATTCCTGATTGGAACGATATGTCCATCGTCCAACAGGCGCGCGCAGACGTTCACGACTCGTTGTTTCCCGTCTCTCTTAAGGTCTGGATCGATCATTGAAATCAAATTCAACAAGCTCGACACAAGTTGAATTGACGTTTGAACTACCCTCAATATGTCAAGACGAGATGGTAGAATTATGGGTGATTGCTTTCGATCGACTTTCCCTCGCACTGGCCTTAAAATGACATGATAGTATCTAGAACTCATCATCAGCCGGAATCAATAATGTAAAAGGTAGACAACAACATTACCATCCACGTTTGACGATATTCAGGATCACACCATAACATTTGCTCGCATCATAACCCAACATCACCATCTCGGAAACATTGAATACCACATTCACCTGTCCCCTCAATAGGCCCGTAGTGCAGAGTGACCATGATGATGGGTTCCCATTTACGGCCAGCAACGGAAACCGGCTTCCAGGGACAGGCAAAGCGCTGTAGTTCCGTGCCGCAGGGGATCGGTAGTATCGACTTGCACGCCATGCAAGGGGTCGTCCATTCATCGGTGTAGTAGCATTCGTGTACCAGTCGCCAGAGGCCGTCAATGCATGCAGGGAATTGTTGACGAGCTGGAGTGCCGGGAAGTCATTGTAGGGATAGGATGCGTACGTCTAGAACGTCGTAGGCTGATACCAATGAAGTAGCAGGGGAGGTTGATGACCTACGGAAGTAACGTATAGTGCAGCCCCTGTGGTTGCGCCTGTTTTGGGATATGAAAGCAAGACAGGGGCAGCAAAACGCATAAGTCTCCTTACCATCCTGCCCTAGAACTAGTGGCACCCCGGTTGTGTTGGCATTTGACAATGAGGTGTTCCAAGCTGCGAGAGTAAATTTATAGGGCAAGGTTTCGAATTTCAGATATTCCACAGCTGCCACCAACGACAGTGCTGTAGTTGAACTCAAGGTCATTGATATAGATAGGAGGCGCATTCTGGCAGATACAACAGGAGGGAAATATACCTACGGACCTCTGCAATTACACCACAGGTCCCGTGGCAACTTGAGCGAAATGGAATCTTCGAGTTCAAGGGTCGGTAACCCATGCTCCGAGCCAAACTAGGTAAGTTGATTGTAATACTAATAAAATAAGCATTGTGCCTGGCCCAGAAGGGCAGCAAGAAAACCTTTGCATCATATTTAGTTATGGTACCCTGGGACTTGTCGATTACGCACAGCGATTCTGGCATTATAGACTGTCATAAATTGGAGATAACGGTTGAGAATAAGGCGTATTAAATGTACAAAACGCACAGCAAGACGATAGATGCAAATACAACCTACAGAGTATTAACGTCATCAGGCGTTCTCATCCGCGGTATTATCAGGTTTAGCAGGTAATAGACCCTTGATAAACTCGAGAGCGAGCTTCGGGCTAGAGGACAAAAACACGTCAGCCCTATTCAGCTGGTCAGTGTATCTGGCATAGCTGACCTGTCTACGGGTTTGACGGGGATCTTCCTTTCCAGCAACTTCCCGCCTTTTTCGAAGATGAAATGGCTCCGCCTCGTTTTCCCGCCTTCACCAGCTCCCAAAGCACTGATGAGGACACGTTTGGGATCGGAAAACAATGGATAGGGAAGGTCTTTCTGCAAGAATAATCATGTCACTGATTCGCGGAAGATAGAGAGGAGAGAAGTACCTTCATTTGCCACTTGCTCTGAGCGGCAGGTGAATCAGCACTCAGGCAGTATACGGTATAATCCAATGAGGTGAAGTCTGGATAAATGTCACGGAAACCACATGCCTGGTTTGTGCAACCGGCTGGTAGAAAAAATGGTCAATCTTACGCGTTCCGAAACTATCGATCCACTTACGCGTATCAGCCTTGGGCACCAGGAAGAAAACGACACCCTTCTCAACAGCCAAACCAGCAATATCTACGTCTTCTCCTTTCTCGTTCTTGAGTGTCACACTCGGCAAAATGTCTCCAATATTGATCGGAGTCAACTTTATTGTTCCCTCCTCCTCAGGAGCGTCTTCTTCGCCCTCGGCCTTACTTGGTTTTGCCTCCACCGGTCGTTAGCGTGAATTGTTCTTCGTTTAGGCAAGAAATCACCTTTTTTGGGATTGAAGAGCCGTCTTCCGGACCAGCGTCCTCAGTTTCTACGGCCTTGGCAGACCTCTTCTTCGATGCAGCTTTCGGCTGCTCTTCCTTGGTCTGCGGTACGATCCGGGATGAACGTCGCGTAGGTTCCGTGCTCGTCGCTCCTGAGGTTTTTCGAGGAGGCATCGTCAAGTTTGTTGAGTGAGTTTGATGTGTGAGAATATGCTCGAGCCACGGCTAAATATTGCACACGTTGCATGTCTGCTGACGTTTTCGACGCTGACCACTCGGATTCCCAATTTATGTAAACTTGTCAAAAAAAATCAACAGCCGAAACAGGCTGAGTACTTGGATAAACGCTTACAGTGCCAGGCGGATGACAGCTAATTATCAAGCCGAACAAACATCAACTTATTTTCGTCTGCTTCCACTTGCGCCTTAGCCAGGTCCAGCCAAGCTAAGTGGCTACAACAGTGTAAGTGAATTCTCTGGCAACGATTTTCCCCTTATGGACTTGGATCTGGTAAACACTTCAAGCTAGAGGGTCAAAACGGTGAAACTAAGCTAGGGAAGCAGAATGGAGACCCTATATCTCATATGGGGATTCTTGCCTAGTGGCCCGGAGCAACCGGCCAATCCGATGTGATATCAATGAGGCTTTCCCTGCTGCTGCGTGCAGTCAAATGTTGTCGACCTGATTGATCAGCGCTTGGACAACCACTTTCAGTCCATCGACCAAGTTCGTCACTTTTCATGACATAAATACTTACAAGTTATATGATGAGCGTTGTTTTCATCTATAACAACCATCCCGGTCCCAGACGAAAATATCGCTCAGTCTCGAGCTCAGTACTTTTCTCGTGGATCTCTGGTTGTGATCTTGAAATAGGGCAAGCTATAGTAAACGAACAATGCAGTATGGTAACATATCAATATGGCGCATTCTAGTATCGAGAAGAAACTTCCAGTCACGATTGTCGACAGTCGGCACTTACTCGTCAGGTTCTCTGATTTTCTTTGCTTGCTTTTCTGTGGATCGCTACTGTCACCTCGCTCTACGTCGCTTATCTGATTGTCTCGAACTTTCACTCGTCTCTTCGCAGAAGCGACGGGCCTACCGAAACGAGGTCCTAGGCCTAATGACCCGTATCCGTACTGGTATCCCTTGAATCCCTCGCTTTGGAGCACTTTTTCTGAGAAGAAATGATTTCTCCCGATATCCCTGTCCAATGTTCTGTCGCGCACCGGGGGATGTAATTGTTCAAATATGGAAACATATATGGATAAAGTACTCCCATGGCTGGTTGGACCCTTTGCACTATAAATTTATGTTGACACTGGATTTATCCCATTGACGAGAAGACAACAGACAAGCGTGCCTAGAATGCTGCCTGGATCAGCCTGAAACATGTGTTATAGTTTAAATCTAAATACACCTGTTGAGAAGGGCGAGGAGTTGCATTTGAGCAAAATTCAACCAGCGCAAAGCCAGAGCAGGTATTCAAAATGAAGTTCACGATGCGCGAGGTCGTGGGACCATAACGCGTTCCGCATTCATCCCTTGTCTCCTTTTTGCATACTTGCGAGTTCCCACAAAATAAGGGATTGCTGATCACTAAGTTGTAACTGCGCCACGCCCCGTTAACATCATTATCATGCCACAAAGTAAAGGAAAGGAGAGACAACGAGACAATACGCAACCCTCACTTCTTTCTCGACAGATGATTGATGTATCACCGTACTGCTGCAAAGTAGGATGATGACCAACAATCAAAGCTCTTAGATGTGCCTCTAATTGTCTGCAATGAATGAGTAATGCTTCAACAGGAGGTGTCCGGCCGTTACATGTATCATGCCCGGAGTGATGTTATAGGGCGGAAAATAGATGAAATGGTCCAGCGAGTGCCCTACTTCTAATTCACATTGAGATCTTCTCGTTTGATTTTTTGTTTCATGTGTTGAGAGTATGGTATGATCTGAGTCATCGCACGCAGGCGACAGGCATCTACCAGTAAGAATGCAGTAAAATAAGCATCTGATAAGGCCTGGGCGATTGGAATATCGATTGTGCGTGTAGGTATCATACTCAGAATTGTGATATAGGGTGTGATCATTAATCCATTTGTAAATGAAGCAGAGAAAGAACGAAATGATCGGTTTGTCGGACAATGCACGGCCGGCAGGATGCCCGGTGCCATCCCATGCTGAATCTTGAGCAAGTATATCAGAGCTCGATCCTGTAGCACCTCCTATCAACAAGACTCCTCGCCAGATAACGAGGGACTCCGTTCGGCGGCGTTTGAGAGCGAAGGCCCAATGCTCACTGCCGGAGACGACGGGCCCGAACTCGGGACCCGGGGTGATATTGGGCTCGAAAAAGAATTTGGACTACCGCGTAAGGAGAATTCGGTGGTCCCTGGGGGTGCCGACGCCGGTATCGTAGGCGAGATCACGCCGAGGATGGAGTTGATTGATGAGCGTCGAGAAACGTAAGCGCGCGGTGGAAGCTTCGTCTCCACTGGCGACGCCGGTGTAGCCAGTTCCTCGTTCCGGTCGCTTGAGACGGGTATGTCAAGAAATTCGTCTTGGTCATGCAAAGGACGAGGTGGTGGTCGTTCCACCATGGCCTCAAGAAGCTGGACGAGCAGCGATGAGATTAAATCTTTTCCACAATAATTCGTTGGAGCTCACCTCTTTGCGTAACTCCTCGCCTGCATATTCACCCTCCATCTCCTCCGGCCCAAGCAGCACCGTCCCCTTACGGAACACCTCTCCTTCCTCTGCGACCCAACTCCGTGATCTACGGAAGAGCGAGAATGAGGAGATAACGAAGAGCCATTGAGCCAAAGGTCACTCACCGATCATTGGAAGAAGCACTGACAGTACCTGCCTCAGGCGCATACACCACCAGCCCATCCTCTTCGTCCTCGTCCTCCGAGTCCCGTTTCACGGCCGAAGCAGCAAGCACTGACGTTGGACTCAACACCTTCTCATGTTCCTCCGGCTCTGGCTCCGCCCTTCCCTTCCCCTTATCCGTTCTTGGCGTTGTCGGTGTCATCTCCTCAAGCTTAGACTCTGGCCCGTGCACATGCACATCCCCATTCACCGACACATGTCCGTTCTGCGTCTTCCCCCCGTTCCCGTTCTTCGAATCTGTCTCCAGACCGTTGTACTGGATCCCAAGCCCATGAAGCGTAAGAACGGGCCGTACGGGTGCGGGAAGGTCTCGAATGAGTGCGTTGAGTTGGTCGTTCACGTCGAGGAGCTCTTGCATTAATGCTGCGTCCTGTGTGCTTTGTATGACCGTCACGAGCTCGGGAACAATTGTCCGTGCATCCTTGGAGAGTTCCGCAATGACGTTGGGCTGACTGGTTAGAGCTGAGAGGGGTGGTTTGGCTTTGGTGGGCGTTGATGACGATTGGAGAACTTCAGTGAGTTTGTTCAGGCATTCACGGGCGCGGACGACAATATCGACCTCGTGCTGCTTGTTGGGCATTAGTCGGATCTAGAAAGAATACAGATAAAGGATACGCACATCCTTCTCGCCGAGGCGGATGGATTTCGCTAACTCGCTCTCCTCAATCATACCCCATACACCCTTCCCAAGACCACGACCACTCACAGCAGCCTGCGAATGGCGCTCCGCCTCCTCCGTGTTTCGTACACACGAATTCAGGATCTCCCTACACATCCTGTCAATAAACAGCATCTCGTCAACCATGCATTCTCTAATTGTGAGAACATCAAACCAACTTGGCAAAAACTTCATCAGCAGGCGGGATATTGAGATCCAAACAGCGCATTACGTGGTTTGCCTTCAGTCCAGAGGAGAGTGCCATGACCGCTGCGATGTCAAGGTTGTTGAGCGTCAGGTCGAGATGGAGGAGTGACATGGATTCCGGGAGAAATTCGGCAAGAGCGATGGCGCCGGCTGAGGTGAGGGAAGTCGAGGAGAGGAAGAGACGCTTTAACGCATTGTTCAGAGTGAAAGCTGTGCGAAGAGACTGAATCTAGATTTGGAGGGGAGATCAGTTGCGCAGGATAGGGGAGTAACTGGCATACCCCTTCGAGCCCAGGTCCAGAACATGGGTTCTTGCTGAGGTCAAGAGTCTCCAGACATGAGTTGTATTTCTACAGAACGTTGTCTACATAGAGACCAGAGAAGTGCCGGGATACTCACCAGCGCTTCAGCTATCGTCGCAAGACACATCACATCCAGCTTATTCTCACTCAAATTCAGCACCTTCAGCGTCCGATTCCGTTTCAACACCTGTGACAAGTAGGTAATGCCCATCTACCATAGACAAAAAGAAATCAAAAATAAAAATCATTAGTTCCAACTTTATAATGGTACGATACAAATCACCAAAAACTCACGCGAAGATCATTGCCTTTCAAATCCAACGTCCTCAACGCCCCAAGACGCGGCAACGCATCCAACGCCCTAACCTTGTCCAACAACGCCGCACTAGGTCCTGCATCATGTCTCGAAGGGCTCTCAAACCCACTCACACCAGGCGCAGCACTATGCGGCAAATTTAGATGCCGCGTCGTAACGCCACCCTGCGACGACGACGTTATGATAGGCACAGGTTGTCCTGTCGCTGACAGTGACAGGTTATTCGCCGTCGTGAGTGTCCGTGGCGGAGCTCCCCGACGTGCACGGGGGACATAAGGTGTGTATGTTGTCTGGACGGTCTGTGTCGGGTGCCGTGGGGGCGGGAGGATTGGGCCTGTGCGTGCGGGAGCCGTTTGCGGCGGTGATGGAGTTTTTGGGGATACGGGGAGGTTGATTTGGGATGAAGAGGGTGAGGAGGACGCGGAGGAGGTGGGCGTGCTGAGAGGCGCGGGAACGACGTCGGGGTAGTCACGTATCATGAGTGCGAGTGCAACGGCACCTGCAGCATTGATTCGGTTGTGGCGAAGGGAGACGTTACGGAGGGAGGAGGTTCGCACGGCGCGCGCTGGTGGGGTTTGTTAATGCGTAGAGCCTCAGTAGTGATTGAGACTCACAGAAGGCTTCTAGAGCTGCTGGACGAAGCTGGCAGTCATCTATACGTAACGAAACCAGGCCTGGATTCGGTGCTGTTGCAAGAGCGGCCACTATGTATTCGACTGACTTTTTATCCAGATTATTTTGGGACAGATCTAGGAATTGGAGATTTTTGGCCTGTAGATAGATGTTTAATATGAAAATGCACTAATGGTGAAGGAGACTCGTGCCTGTGCGACGTATGCGCCGATTAACCGAAAGGCTGGTGTCTTAAGCTTTCGATTTGATGCCAGGGAAAGAAATGATAGTGATTCGGGTATTAACAGTGAATGCAACATTGGTTTCAGTATCTGTACTATATCATTAGATGATAACACATTCAAGTAGGGGGCATTCATACATGTTCATCCAGGTTACATTCTCGAAACACCAACTTCCTTAGTCCCCACTCTATAGTGAACACATCCGACAGAATTGACGAGGATGCAAACGTCAACTGCACGCCCGAGAAGTCTACTGAACGAGGATTGCTTAAAGATGCATTCTTGAGGGAGCGTGAGGTTCACTACAGATTGCGCAGTGATGATAGCATACCTTGAAGGCAGCCGTGATGCCTGGATCAGGTTGCTCATCACATTGGACACAGCATTCCCTGTAGAACGATACCACCTTGTCCAAAGACCACCAATCATTCGCGTCATGAGACCCTGGCTCTAAGGCATTCCCCCTAACCACTCGTCTTCGACGCTCATACTCGCGATCTTCAATGGCCTTCTTCTCCTCCTTAAGGGCTGGCGTGGATGGTGGGTTGACTGAGGATATGGGATACACTATTGCAATCTCAGGCAATATAAAATGGGCCCTCTTCAAGGGTTTGGAATCATCGGAGGGTGTAGTTGGACTCTGCGTCGGTAGAAATCTGGTGAAGCGCGAGAAAAGTGAAGAGTGGACCTGTGTAGGTCGTTTGAGGATACTCTTGCCGGCAATTGGGATGGTTACTGCAGACGACGACGGCGAGCAGGAAGATTTGGAGCCAGCCATATACCGTCAGTTAACTTAAAGTTACAGAGCCATAAACACCGTCGTGTGATGGTCAAGTGGCTTGTCACGCTGATTTCGCAAACACTGCACAGTCGACGTCGCGTGTCAGACTTCGTCACGTTGCCCCATTCTGCAAATAGTGCTTGCATATCATTCCAATCAGCGATATTCTTGACGTACAGTCTGCTCTCGCACATTGAAATGATTTCTACCAGAATTAGAGAAACATTACTCACTATATGAACGACATCTGAAGGGAGGACGATAGAATAGGAAAGCGGTGTTACAGTAAAGAAGAGTTGTAAGTGCCTCGAGCCTCCGAGAACCAGTCGATAAGGACAATACGTTCGCAACTGCACAACGTTGCGCATCTCATCTTTGCTTATGCAGAATATAGATTGAGCCACGTTTACAAAATCTGGATAGCTTGCTGTCTCGGTAGACGGATATTATATTTTCAGGATATAAACTCATCTTACGCTCATCTTCTTGTTGGTTTTTCGTTCACATAGCGATTCGTCTTGACCATCCAGTGTACAAATTGAGATCACACGTAAAAGTACAGATTTTCTTGGAATAAAGTGTACATCACCATCAGTAGTGTATGCATATCTATAGCGTATCACGATGACGGGTAGCATATCAATTCGGATTGTTCACTATAGATGGGCATCAGAGATTCCCTAAAGGTCTCCTAGGTATGAAGAAGATTAACATTCGAAGTCACGATACATGGAAAACCTGCCACTTACGTTTCATTTTTATGGAAATAAACTTCGTCAAATACTTCAGCATAGCACTCGTCTCCTCACCAACGGGGCGAATCCAGCGAGCCGGCAACGCAAACCCATACTGTGAAGGGTTGGAAACCACGTCAGCATCAGCTCGTCAAGATCCGAGATTCCAGAGACATACAGTGCCGGTATCTCTTAAATGAAGGGCATACGAGTACTTAATTCCAGCACGCTTGTACATCCAGTCGATCACATTCCCTGGTGCGCGGTATAGGTTCGAGCAAAGCGATCCGGTCTAGAAAGGTCATGAATGTTAAAGCGTCGAATAGGAACGTAATTGCATGCAGGCGTACAGTCATTGTGGTCCCATGGACCTGTGACATTGTCCACGCCCCGCCAAGACCGGCTTCAAGCTGATCCTCAGCATCCTTAGGTATTGAGCTACATGAATAGGAGAACGGCGACGACACTAGACAAATATGCATGAGCATCGGATCAAGCACCCACTTCTGCATTCTGCACTCTGAAACTGAACCAGAAGTAACACGCACACATTTGTCCATAACTCCGAAGATCAAGAAACCCTACGAGGTTTGGAATCGTAGTGACCATATTAGCGATGTTGTTCACTTCGGGAGCTTCGAAGGGGCGATGTCCAGGATACCAATGCGAGCATGGATCGGCAGGCCCAGACCTACGATGTCTGGGTCTCGTTGACTGTTCCTCGGCTTGTACCTTCCATTTATAGCCCTATTCAGACAGTCAAACAGTGATAAACGCATAGAAAAGTGAGGCATACCCAGTTCCTGGAAGGTAGTGCAGTGGTGACTCCCGAAAATCGGTACGCCGTAAATAGAAACCTACCTGTTCATGTCGATTCCTACGCAATCGCTCTTTGAGCTCACCTGCTGACGAGTTTTGTACCTAACGAGTATTCGGACAATTTGTAGTATCGAAACACAATATCACACCCACCAAAAGCGGTCGTTCTCCCATGTATACTCGTATCCGTCTGGGTTGGGAACAGGGATAATATAGAAGTCCTAAGTGAAGTCAAAGAGTGTAGATATCAAGATAAGGAAAACATACGAAGACATTGAGAAGGCGAGAGAGTGAATAAGGCTCGGAAGAATCAGAAACAAGCGCATGTACTAGATAGAGTGAGGTAGCAGTCGCAATCCACTAAAGGAAACAAGTTAGTGATAGATGTGGTTTTCGGCGGGGGAACGACATACTTCACGAGCGTGTTGTGCTCCGATTATCACAAACGATAACTTCTGCTCAGGCGGAAATTCCTTGAATTTGGAGTGTACTGGCTCACTTTGCTCCCTCGCAGCCGTAGCCTCACCAGTCGAGATAATAAGACTCAATGTTTCCCTCCCCATCCCACTAAGTCCCACATTCTTCAGCTTCACAAGATCCGGTCTCAGCCTGGCTATTTCCTGAACAAACTCGTTTATATCTGACAGAGGATGGTAGTCTCTGTGAAAGGTCGTGTTTTGCAGGGACGAGAGATCCCATTTCATGTATGATCGCTGTGGCTTGACTTCTGGTAGAGATATATTAGCCAGGAGAGAAGGCTGGAGGTGAACAAGTCCTTCTGGGAGCGCTGGGGCGAAGTTTGGGGTGTATATGTCAAGATGGGTGGGTCCAATGTGCCACAAGTCCAAGTCATGTGTCTATCGACAGACATCGGACAAACCAGTCAGTATCTGTCGATACACTTGTGTAACTGGAGCTACAGCATACTTTCACGAGATGCATCACATCTTTGAATGCTTCCGAACGACTGTCAATATTGAAGCGCCATAATCTACCGACCGAAAGGGGTTCGAAGTCGGGTGTGGTAGCGAACTCGAAGAAGTGTTGATTGGTCACTATTGGCTCAGCAGAGACGGCCAATAGCGATATGCTCGCAAGCGCGATAAGCTTACGAACTGTTGACATCCTCAGGCTCTCGATTCTGCGTCAAGGTAGGAAGTCAGGGATCAGGATCGTGGGAGGAACGGATTAGTGCTCGTGTGCCGTCATTGTAATTCCAGAAGCTTTGAGGTACATTGAAATGAGTATCTCCGCCACCATCGTCAATATTCCTTGAATATTCCAATACTTACTCAAGCGGCGTCCTTCCGCCTTCCGCATTTCTTCCAGATCTGTACATTTGTTCGCCTTGGCTTAACGTCGCCATACTTATCGTTTCATCCACTTTGCACTAGTACTCTAGCAGTGACTCATGGGTCGGATCAGCTGGGTTTAGAAATTGGGATGGCACGTTAGTGGCAGATGGTGTGGGATTTAGTTGTGGAGTAATTACCACCCCCATTACGTACTGCGAAACCTAGGACACAATTGTTCACATGAAAATAGGTCTTGAACAAAATAAAACGTCGATTCATTCATTCATTCAGATCCCCAAGCTCTTAAGCTTTTCGTGTCTTCTAAGCTCAGCTCCTGTCTGCTCAAAAAGCAATAAAATCGCATACTACTCTTATCATGTCTCGTTCTGTTAGTCAGTTGCATTCTCCTTTGAACACTTTTAATTCTTACAAGAACTGTATCCACTGGAGATGGAATATAGCGAAACTCCATTTCGTCTTGTCATGTCAAACTGCGTTCTCAAGTTATCTTTCTGCCACTTTTGAAATTTTTGTTGCTTAGTGGAATGTCTCCAAACAAAGACTTGCCTGTGATTCAGACACATTGGAATGAGAGCTGATATCGCAAGATTTGTCATCAAAGAAAGTAGGTTGCAAAGAGACAGGAGAGGCTGCATTATTTTTATATGCCATATGAACAAGATCAATGTAAAACAAATCAAGGTAAGAATGAAAAGATACAATACAGCATTGAAAGAACAAACCTGGATATTGCAGGCAAAGATTTGTCATCTGAAAGAACAATTGGGCTATATTCATAACCAGCAGCCACCTTAGACAGAGAGGCAGATTTTTCAACAGGAGCAAATTTCTGACCTGGACAGGGTGTAGCTGGACCATCAACAAAATCTGATCCAGTGTCAGGGTCAGATTTATGACCTTCAGCAAGTGGTAGGACACAAATTAGGTTAGAAGCAGGTTTAGACAAAGACTTGGTGGATCCATGTGAAAAAGAAAAATTCCTGTCCAGTGGCAAGAGCCTTCTCAGTTTTGACAATGGTCCTACTGAGAAAAGCAATAATGTTAAAGAGTGCATAAATAGCAACATCAAAAGACATGCAATGATTTGTTCCTCCTACATAGGGTTAGATTTAACAAATATAAGTGACAACAAAGCAAACTGACTTATGGGGCATATCCAAATTGACCACAATTTGGACATACAAATCAGAACAGTACAAAGTATGATGGCATGTCCATGAGAAGAACAGTAACTAGGGAATCAGATGAAATTAAGGGATTTGATATAGCAATAACAGAAACTGGATAGAGCAGATCAAAACAAGAGGTCAAGGGCAGCAGAACAGATTTGAAAGAGTTGAGAAGCAAGGGAACAACAGGTACCAAAAAAAACAATCATACAGGGAGTTTAATACACTAAATAAGCAGCAAGGATACAAGATTCAAAAGAACATGAGGGATGGGAGAGTCCCACTATCATTTAACCATTTTTGTGGGAAAGGATTGTGGAATGCAAATAAGGATGATCAAGGGATTCATATGGTATCATGACAGGAATCAAATAAGCAAGTACACACAATAATCCTATAGACAGAGATATTTGTTTGTTATGATAATTAAAGAACAATATAACAAAGGAAAAAGAAAAAGATAAGGAAAACTACACCATTGATTTAAACAAAACATAAAGGTTAATATACAGATGTGGATAAAGATGACCAAGCACATAGTAAAGAACAACAGGTTGTCATCAGACAAATCAGGTTGACCATAAAGAAGGAAGGAAGGATGGTATCATCAATAGAAGAAACCCAGTAGAGAGTGAAGCTATTAGATCTAGAGAAGCACAGATTCACAACAGGAGAATGCAATAAAAAAAGAAGGAAAGGTGGCAGCATATGAGCAGGAAAGTACTATGAGAGAAGTATGAGTCAATAATCAGTGATGAGGGGAATCCAAAGTATATTAGAAACAGTAATTGACAATACAATAGTAGCTAATCACCTAGGAGAGGGGAATCTGAAGAGAACAAGTCTAAGGATCCCTGCTGCTTGGTGTGGTGCATCAGCAGGCAGTGGAGGCATGGAAATAACTGTATAGGGGTCCAGAGTTAACTGAAGGTGCTTGACAAGGTATCATGGTAAGTTCCAGGGGTTTCCTGAAAGGGAGAATGACCTCCAGAGATCTCTGGAGATCAGGAGAACACCCTGGAGTCATTGAACAAGCCTCAGGGAGTAAGAATGAGTTGAGGAGAGTTGGCAGCAGTTGGGCACAGAGGTCTGAAATGGAAGTCTCCTGACATCACCCCCCCCTCTAGTGTCTGGTGTCTCAACATGTGGGGTAGAAGAAGTTCTGGATTGCCTGGTCTGCTGGTGAGATAGGATTGATCCCTTGGATGGCTTGAGGTGCATCTGGGTGCCTCTGATGGAACTCCCTGGCAAGTCTGGGAATGTGCACATTCTCCTGGGGTTCCAGGAGATGTCCTCAATTCCATAGCCCTTCCACTTCACCTTGTACTGTAGCCATCACCAGAATAGGCAACTATCTAAAATCTCCTCCACCTCATACTCCTCATTGTCATTGACCACCACTGGGAGTGGTGGGGGTGCCAGGCATCACCCTGGGATAGAGTCTGCTGGGGCCAGTGTTAGTTTGGCCACATTGAATACTGGGTGAAGCTGGCACATTCCAATGGGGAGCTGGAGTTGATAAGCTAGGGGTCCTACCTGTCATTCCACCATGAAGAGCCCCAGTAATTGGTGTGAGAGCTTCTTTGATGGTTGGATGGTCATAATATTGGAGGTATCCAAGTAAGTTCAATCTCTGGGCTGGTATTTGGGCACCAGGGTCCTTCCATGGTCATAGTATCATGCCATGTCATCCTTTGCTTTTGCCAGAGCTGCCTGGGCTTCCTCCTGTGCAATCTTCATCCAATCCACAAACTTGTTAATGGCCTCATTCTCTGAAGGTTGGGCCCAGGGTTCAAAGCCCATGCATGGGTGACATTCAGTGTCCAGGAAGAAGGGTGAAATTTGAGTGGCTGTGTGGACATGGTTATTGTTGTGGAACTCAGTGTCAGGGAGGAGTTTGTCCCAGTTGTTCTGGCACTCATTGCAGAAGAGTTGGAGGTATTGCTTGAGTTCCTGGTTCACACATTTGGTCTGGCCATTGGACTGCAGGTGGTAGGCAGTAGAGGTGTGAAGCTTCATGTTAAGTAGTCAGTAGGCTCCTGGGTGAAGTCTGCCATGAACTGTGGACCCTGGTTGGACACATAGGCATTGGAGAGGCCATGGAGCTTCCAGACATTCTTTTGGTACAGGTTAGCAGCCCCCATGGCAGAGCAAGTGGTGTGAGTAGGAACAAAGTGTGCCTGCTTGCCATAGAGGTCCACTACTACCATGATGGCATCATAACTGTGGGTGTCAGGAAGGTCTATGATGAAATCCACTAAGGCAACACTCTATCACTCCATGGGGATGGGTAGGGGGTGGAGATTGTATGTACTAGTGTAGAACCCAATATACCAGGACATCTGGGGCTACCAATAGTTCCAGGACACCAGCTCCAACATTTTTCATCAGCCAGGGGGTCCTGCAATCTGGGAGTCATGGTGCTGTTTTACAATCTTCCAGTGTAGCTCCAGGTCATTGGGCACATAGATGCAGTCCCAGAAGGTTAGGAGTCCATTGTGGAGGGCCCACTCATCTGTGCAGATGGATTTGGCACTGGTGATGCATCCAGACTTGAGCACCTGGGCTGCCTGAGCAATGACTTCCTTCTGCAGACCCTCCCAGTTTCCATGCCAGATGTCCCAGAGGATCTCCACCTCTGCTCCCTTGATGGCTAGACCTTCCATGGCTCAGATGGCAAACAACTTGGGTCAGAGGAGCACAATGTTACTGTTGTCATCTCCCCTGGTGCCATGGTCTGCCCTCCAGGACAGGACATCTGGCTTTCCCATACTCTGGCCTGGCTTGTGGTGCAGTGAGAAGTCAAAGTTGGCAAGGTAGAGAGACCACTGGGCCTGCCAGTGATTGAGCTTCTTGGCTGGTGGGAAGTACTCAAGGTTCTTGTGGTTCATCCACACTTCAAACTTATGCTGCACACCCTCCAGGAAATGCCACCACTCTTCAAAGGACTGGATGATGGCCAACATCTCCTTGTCATGGATTTTGTAGTTGTGCTTCACTGCATTCAGGCTCTTGGAGTAGAGTAGAAGGCCACTAGGTGTCATTTCCCATCCTCCTGGGATTGTTGTGACAGAACAGCTCTGGTGCCAAAGTCAGAGCTGTTGGCTTCCACCCAGAAGGGGAAGTCATCATCTGGGAAAAGGAGGATGGGTCCAGAGGTGATGGCATGCTTGAGATTGTC